>VXBL01005517.1:173363-198363 GCA_013400195.1 Aramus guarauna | reverse complement strand
CTCTGACGCTAGATGCACAATTAGGAACGTTAAGCCCAAAATGCCTGCCACTAACTTGCTACATCATCTTGAGTGTGTTGTTTCATGCTTCTGCATCTCAGTTTCCTATCTATAAAATGGAGTTAATATTTACCACACGGTGGAACCATAAGAACTGCAGTCAACGACTGCAAAGGGCTTTGAAGATGCGGAGTAAGACACTAGTGAGCATCAGTAGCCGAGGTGACACTAAGGAGCCGGGGAACCGCACCGCTCTCCACGCAGCGCTGCCAACAGGGCTCGTGCTTAACCAGCAGCACACGCTGCAGCTCCGCACGGCACCTCCTCGACTCACAGACGAAAATTACTTCAACCCCACGGTGACTGCTATTACTCTGCCCTGCTAGGCTGAAGCCATTAACAATACCCGGTTTGCATTCTAATTTAAAATGAACACAGGTCTCCAGGTGTAAGATAAAAGCCCCCTCTGTCCCCTCCACCGTCAGCTCGTGCAAGGTTCAGGTATCTCCTAGCAAAATCTTGGAAAGGAATGAGAGGAACAGGAATTCAGCAGTCCTGGTGATGTACAGGCAAAACGCTCAGTGATTACAGAGGAAAAAGAAAGCCTTGCATTACTTTAGGGCAAACTCTCCATCTCATCACCCAGCAATGGGGTCGGAAACCCAGGCGAAGCCCAGCTCAGCGCAGCTGTCTCTGGACAGACAGTTGGACGACAGAGCACACAAGCCTCGAGAACAGCATCAGAGTTGGAGCAGAACCGAAACAGGGGAACATCAGAGGGGAAAAAATGTCCTAAAAAACTAACTCCCTCAGTTTACAAATTCCAACTGAACATTTGTATGGTCTGGGTGTTTGTTTGTGGGTTTTTTGTTTGGTTGGTTGTTGTTTGTTTTGGTTTGTTTTTTTTTTTAAATCGGGTAGGGAATCTGAACTCCGGGGCTCTATTTCCAGTACAACCACCGAGCTGCTGTAAAACTCAGTTTACCTATTTGACAGGCTTAGTTAATTAATGTTTGTAAAGTGCTTTGAGATCCCTGGATGATAGTGCTATATAGGTATAAAGTATTATTATACTAGAAAGTAAAACGTCCCATAAAATAGATATTGCCCTAAATTCTGGTAAAAGTTAGTGCAATAATGTAAAAAGCTGGTTATGTGCCTACATTAAACTCAGATTTAAAAGCATTAGCACATCACCAATGTGCTCCTGTTTGGCATGTGTTTTATGCCCAATACCCTACTCTGGCACATTAACAATCTGTGTATTCATTTATCAGCAGTACATTTTGAATTGTATATTTATGGCACAGTGCACTTTTCATAGCTGAAAATTAATGAACATGCCTCTCTCGTAACAAACAAGCACCTGTGCTGCATAGTTAGTAATCGGAAACAGATTTATTTTTATTAGTGTATATGTGGGCAAAATTTCTATTTTTTTTAAACTATGGTATGCTAAAAGCTTGATTATAAGAGCATATTCTGCCAAAGGATATCTTTGTTTTATAAACTTCTCCTTATAATTTCTGCCTGTAATATTTTCTTTTCAGATTTAGTGATAATGCCTTCATATAGACTGTAATCATTTGTTTGCAGAGCATACTTGTCTTGACAAATCAAGTTCTGAGCTGTTGCCGACCACTACTACAACAAAATGAAAATCCACAAGTAATGAGGAAGATGGAACTTAATATTTAACCGTTTCAGCTAAACTGCACTTCCCAAATATCCTTCCATATCATTCACAGCTCAAATCAAAACCTGCATTACCTGCACCAGGCTGGACAAATTAATCCCGGAGATGAAGTCTTCCTATTTCCTGGCATGTTGCTCACCAGTTTTCCTTTTTAGTCTTTAAGGACAGACTCTAGCACCGGAATCAAGGAAAGATTGAAAACCATGAAACCTATATACATCTTGAAATATGCTTGAAATAATCTTCATTTAACTTCCTACCTGCTGCAACTTTAAGAGGTCCAAGGATCTGTTCCAGCACCATAAAACAAGTACAGTAATTCTCATTAAGTCCACGCTATCTTACTCATTTATTTCTTGTGGGGGTGAGTATAACTAAACATCTGCTGGCACTGTCTTCACACATCTGTGGCCTTGTTGCTCCCTCCATGGCTCCTTCATAGCCTATGGCCTGAAGAGGTTTTCTGGGGGTAGAAATTGGAACTGCAAGAACAGTCTTTCACCACCCAACTACAACTGAACTGACCTGTGTACCACAGAGTGCAAGATGCTTCAGCTTATGGTAGCATTCCTAATCTTACAGTCAAATAAAAACCTTGTCATTGACAACAGTGGCAAAAGGGGTAGCTTATTCACTTTTATTTCAGAGAGTATCTGCACAGAAAACAATCCCAAAGAAAGAAGACAAGTACTTGCAGAGGTGTTAATTTGTGAGCCTCCATTTCATTTTAGTGGACTACAACTTCAAATCCAAACTTGAATACAGACTCTCTCATTGAACTCTTTAATCAAATTCATTTGTAAATTAAGCTACAAAGAACCTGTCAAAGCCCATTAAAAAATCTGAAGAAAACTCTTCTGGAGTAGGTACTGTACACGACCATGCAGTACAGGACATCATGCCTCAAAGCTACACTGCTCTTCTCCATGGCATTCTGCAAGACTGTTGGACGCAAACAACGGCCTACATCAAACACAGTTTCCTGTTCGCATACCAAGATGGAAATACTAACGTAAGAATGCCAAAACATCTAGCCAAAAACGATTCTTCTGCATCCACCAAGCTAATGGCCATCTTGCTAATTTTCATTATGTATCCCTTATGAGCTTTACAATCCCTACAGCCTTAGGATTATACCCTGTATGGGGAAAAAATTGGCATTTATCTTATCAGTCATCTATCTCACACTACAAAATGTTTACTTCCCATGAAGAAGTACTTATTTTTCAATATTTCAAATATAAAGCAACCTACTAACAAACCCATTAAAAAAACCCTATGTATTTAAATAGCACTTAACTTGCAACAAAAATTTCGTTGATGTAAAAATCATAGCTGATACTGAAGCCCTGCAGTCCTGACCTCCAGCAATAAAGAACAAGTCTGAGATTAAATGCCAAATCAGTTCTTACTCTTCCAGTGCTGTTGGGAGTGCAACTTCTTGCAGACACGTTCAGGAAGAGCACCAGGCACAGCTCATTCACAACTTGGGCCACCGGACACAAAAACTCCTTCTAGTACTTCAAAGTTGTTCTCCCATCCCCACCAGCTCGTTATTTCAAAGCTGTCTAAGCTCACAAACTCAACACCAATCCATCTCTCAGCATACTACTGGAATGGGAAGGGAACAACACTTTCCATCTCTAACACTGAGAACTGGATGGTGCTTTTCATGGTCAAGTCACAACCCAGCACAACGTTTGAGCTGTATTTTTGCTTATAGCTCAGCAAAACCAAGATTTCATTTTGGGAAACTTATGTGCTTCATGAGTTGTGAAACAGTCCCTGGGTTAAACGCAGTGGGGCTTTCAGAACGTAGAGGCTGGGAATGGAAGTAACATGGAAATTTTGGACTCTTTGGGGAAACATGTACAAGGCATGCCTCACTAATAACGCACCATGAAAAAAGGCAAAACGTTCCTCTGTGTCAGTAACAATAGCTTCTCAGTTTGGCCTTTTAATGCTGATGTCAATAGTAACCCCATCCAATTTTAAAGGTAGAATATGTTTCAGTATTTTTTACTGCAATTCTCTACTATATTTTATAGCAATAGTGATGTTACAGCTATGATGATCTAAGAACATAAGCACAGCAGAGTTTGCAAGAAGTAAGAGCTTATATTAAAACATAACTAATATTAAAACAGCTAACATAACCTGAAAAAGTAGGATTGCTTTTCAGGCTCAATTTTTTTTTTTCAGAAGAGCAAGCAACAAACCTCAAGCTCAATTACTGAAGTTAAGCTCAAAGCAATTGTTCCCAGTCTACACTTATATTTAATAGTGTTTGGGGGGTTTTTTTGGTTTGTTTGTTTTTTGTTTTTGTTTTTTTTTTTTAAACCAACTTTAATATTTATTTTTAGGAAAAAAATAATGTTAAGGAAATAAATTATTTGTTTACTTTTCAAGATATCCATTACAGCAAACACAGAAGGGCTGAACTCAGCATACCTGTAGAATAATTCTGCCAGAGACAGCACTGTTCTATTGTGGTGAAGGACAGACCTGTAAACCAACCCAAGTCTGTCCTGCACCTTACAAATGTTGTGATAAAATGCAAGTTTATAATAAAGGTCACTGTCAGAGGCTAATCATTTTCTTTGTGGGAATGCAACCATTTGGCAATGATGACTCACACCCCACAGCCCTCGCCATCTTTTAAAAACTCCTAGCCATACTTTTCTAAAGAAATATGTTTTTGTGTGACACACCTTCCACTGCTGGAGGTTACAGTTAATATTTGAAGAAAAGGTGAATTTTGCTAAGTATGGATACTACCATGTTTTTTAGTGGGATTTCTGGGGATTTCTGGACAGTTGGGTACAAAGATATTTTTGACCTGTAATTCATAATTAATAAAAATCCCCTTAATTTAAATGAAGAGTACTTTAGGTCAGTAAAATTAAGAAACTTAAATTTCCTTATCCAAAGGCCAAAAAGAACCCTGAAAGGTTTGCATACCCAAGTCTTCTGATAACTGTTCATGAGGAAAAAAAAAAAATAAAAAAATACAAAACTTACATTATCCCCAGTATGAACTTACTGTTAATTGAAGTTTTGATAACTGATGATAAAGTGTGAACTACTTCATCTGCCACAAACTTGGAAAATACTATTTGGGTGCAGTTTGAAATGGAAATCGTCAACTATCCTGTTTAAATATTAAAACCCAGAGGGGTGGGGCTCGGCTCGGTTTCACTAAGCTCAGCACACCACAAACCACTGCACCACCACCATTTAGCTTTTGTGCACAAATGTTTATCCACAAATCTCAATGCATTCAACAAAGAAAGTTCATCCGTATTTTAGAACAGCAGAAACTGGAGCACAAAGATGAAATTACTTGCCTAGGTTTACAGAAAAGTTTGTGGAAGAAAGAAGCTTATTTCACTTTGCTCCCAATCCTGTCCCATCCCCATGACATGAACAACATCCTTGAAGTAGTCTGCAGTAAACCTAAATATTTAAAGCCACATGTTCAACTCATTTCAGCACAGATGACCTGACAGACTAAAAGACAAACATCACAGGGAGAAGCTATCACACAAATCAATACTACTGTGTCACTCCATATAGAGACAGTTATAAGAAATGCACATTGCAAGACACTTGCAAAGTTACACTGAATGAAATATTTATAATTGCAGAGTGGACTTGACACAAATAAACATCTTATTTTAGAATAAAAAATACAGTCCTTATTCACAGTTTGTTGCGCAGGTACAAACTGATGGACTTCTGTATGACCTTATTTTCTAAGCTGTCCATTTGCTTGCTTTTATCAAGTACCTCTTTGTTCCTGAACACTTCTCGAGGAACCTTTATTGCAGCAACCCCCAGTGCTGGGAAGCTCCATCCCTTGCCAATGGCCATCTGCATTGTTCAATAAGAGCCCCACAAAACACTGCATCACAGAACATGAAAAGACATTTACAACTATTTCACTGCAAGTCCTGGAAAACAGGAACCTGTAACATAAATTCAGAGAGACCCTTAAAACACAGAAACTACTAGGCAGGACAAGTACAATCTATCAAAAGAGGAAAATTTTTCGGATCCTAAATTTGGGTTGGGACAATAGAACATGGAGAGCTTTTGAGTCTATCTTCGGATACATTTCACAAAGGGCTTAACATTTATCACATACGTTCAAACGCTTTTATCTTAATAGAATGCAAACAGAGGTTGTAGCAGGTATGTTTACATGGGCACCTCTTCACTTGTCATAGGGACAGAAAGCAACAATTATTTAAAAGGATCTGAAACAACAGTTTGAAAACACAGTACGGAAAATGGAATCAAATTGAAACTGCATGGACAATTTAGGCTTAAAGAATGTAATTACATAAACCAAATTAAGGAAAATTCTCCTTCTGAGGAAGACAGGGCACGGTCTTTAGTCTGACAAGTGGCCAAACACATTCCTTACCCTGCTCAAAAACCTCCCGTCACACCTGTGCCTCATAGCACTGGAGCACTCCACGGGGAACTGGAATCCAGTCTGTAAATCACAACACATCTGAGCACAGTTCCCAGCACTGACACTACGTAAGATGATGCCCTTTGTTTCGTTGATCAACAGTCAAGACATTTATTCTAGATCCAACAGTGCAGTGAGATAAGCCTGTGACTTTAGGCAGGATAGTTAAAAGCGACTGATTTTCAGAAGAGCTCAATACTGGCTGGTAACACTACTTTTTTCAACTGACAATAAGATTTTTAGTTCCTTCACTTTCAGCTGCTCATCTATACAACGAATCTAATTATATATATATAGTGGGAAATGTATTATAAGTCTATGATTAAGACAGGTGTGAAAGTATATCACCTGTTGAGCAATACTCTAGTAAAATTATTGGACCTCCCTTTTCTATTTGAATAATGTGATAAACCCTCTTGATTTTGTAGGACAGGACTACTATGTCTTGAAGTTGTACATCATCTAGATGCCTTGATGAATTGAGTTCAGTATCACTAGTAGCAAGCTTTTGTAGCACATAAACTAATTTTATCATTTTATCATTTGTCAGTCAGTCTCACCTGGAAGCCTCCTCACCCACTTGCTGTACCTCCAGCTTCTCAAGGGCCTTCTTGGTTGGCCTGAGGGAGAATACACCGCAGACATCTGCTCTGCAGGGCATGAATCTGCTGTCTGGTGCAACTAGTTCAATTCTGGGAAATGAGAAGGCTGAAGGCAGCAGAAGCTTTTCCTACAGTTATTTTTGACAGGGAAACTAACAGTGAAAGACCGGAGAGTATATTCTGCTTTCAGCACTAGGGACCATGGAGCAGAAGCACTCTGGAGAAGTTAAGGAAATTTTCTACCCAACTTGTCTCTACAAAAATCTCCCTGCTATCTATCTTTGACTGAACTGGAGCTAGCTCAACAGCTCTGTTTCTTCCCCTCCAAAAAATAGTGGCTTTGGGTACTCAGAAGAACCCTTAGATATAAAGCTGGGTGCTATTAACATGTTGTTTATTTTCCAACAACTGTGTTGCACAAAAAGATTCAGAACTTGGCTTTCTCCCATCTGTAGGTCTGGTGCTGCTGTGTTTTTTTCAGAAAAGAGGTCTCTCAATGAGTTTTCTTTGTCCCTTAAATGAGACAATTTTAATGTAGTAGTTTGCTATGCTCTCAGTTTTTGTGTAAACAATGTAAGAAGGCATACAATTATTTTTCCTCATGGATTTTAGTGGAAAGTCTGAAGGAAATTTTCTTAAACTTGCTGCATAGCTCTTTCCCCAAAAAGGTATGTTTCTCTTTAAAGTTTAAAAAAAGGAAAAAAAAAAAAAAAAAGAGGAGTTATATTACTGGTAACAAAGGTTTTAGCATCCACTAAAATGTCAGCTAAAGTTGCCAAATAAATACTTACATGCTGTTGATGACTGTTTGTTTAGGAAAAGGAGATTTAGCTGCTCACATGTTCATTAGCACACACAGAGCAATGGATGAAAAATTCTTTTGGTGCTTAAAACTGATGCCATGGCCGCTGCTTACAAGTATTTCTAATGCACAGTGGGTAAAAAGTGAATAATGACCAGATTAAGATATTTAAAGAAAGCAATGATTGAACTTTTCTTAAAAAAAAATGAAGCAACCAACAAAAATGCCCCTTCTTTTTGCCAGGTTACTCTATAAACTCAAAATGCTTGAAGCAGATTGCCTGTTATTTTAGCAAAATATGGTGATTTCTGAGCGTTCCTGTGCTTTTACATATTTGAGTTTTGCAATGATTCAGGCATTATTGCTCTGTAATAGGTGTGGCTGCCTTTGAAATGTAAGCTCACAGCTTCTGTAGTCAGTGAACCATTGCTGATAGGGCTGACTAGTCAGAAGCAAAACTGGCTAGTTATGAAACTACTATAGTATATCCTTTATCTCATACACATTTAAAGGATTTACCTATCTATCCCACTGCAGACCTACTCATTGAGTAGGAGCCAACAGCATATGATTGTGTTAATTAATCTGCTATTGTGAGTAAAGGAACAGCTGCAGTGGTCTCGTGGATACGTTGTCAAAGGAAAACAATGTAATGTTAAGCTTCTGACTGCATATTCTGTTACAAAGGAGGTTTACGAGAAGTTAAATTCATAAATCACCGATCATTTTTATAATAATAATAAATATCATCTGACCTTTAAAGGAAAGGTTTTAGCATTCTTAATTTCAGTCTGAAATATGTTCTGAAATACGATACTTAAGCTTTAACCCAATTCTTTGTTTTGAAAACAAACATTCCCCAGAAATGATAGGAAATGGTAGTAGCTATAGAAATGACCTCTGACTGTACTAGATACATGCCATTGTAGTTTTAACAAAGATCAGAGCCCAAAATATCAAGTTAAAAGAAAAAATTATTGGCTTCCATCCAATGCCTCTTCTAATAAAAACACAATTTCCAATATTATACAGAAATGCAGAATGAAAGGAACATTCATTACAGGAAAAACACTTATTATTTACATAGGATTTTATCTTTTTTTTGTATAGAAAAGGGTACAAAAAAGACTTTTTCCTAAGTAAAATAACATAATCACTTTTGTGATTCAAATCTACCCCCTACCAAATCCTTTTGGACAGTATATACATCAGTCCTTTCATAAACACCAAAGTGGTGACTGACCCAAAAAAGAGAACAAATAGAAATTTTTTATGGCTGGCACTTAGAACCTAACCATAGAAAATTATGTTAGAAATGCAAGTAGGAAAAGTTTCACAATTCAAAGATGCCTTGATTCAATAGTAACCTTGTGCTATGACCGGCATGATTTTATGAAAACGCCCAGAGAGCCTTTTAATTCAGAAGTGGATTGCTTATTGAAATAAACAGTGTAACATCAGATACAACCATTATTTTAAATAACAGGGGCCAGATTCTCAGTGGGTACAATCAGCAGATCTCCACTGGTATTCATATTCTTATGCCACTTTCCACCAGCATGAGAGCTGGTCCAAAAAGTACTATCTGTCAAGCAAACATGTCAAATTACAGAATTCTGGCTTTGTTTTGTTTATTTCCTTTGACAGTTGTAGTTGGCTTTTATTGGCATATATGCTGTCGATTAGATAAGCTGGTATTTTATTTCTCTTAAATCTTTTATGCCTGTCATCCTTTTCGCTTTACTTAAAAAAAAAAAAAAAAAATCTGTTAAATTTGTGAAACCAAAGACCCAATCCAGAGCTCTGGTACACTGGAATGACGGATGATTTCAGAGGAACTACACCAATTTAAATCTCTACAATGTCCTGGCACCCAAGGAGATGTTTCCCTTCAACTGGAGTCAAACATATAAGAAAGACTGAAGTAGTTTTCTTCATAATTTTAAGTGTGATTTAAAACAAAGAAAAAGAAAGGAGCATAATTTTAGATATGAATCATCAGTGTACAACTTGATAACCCAGCAGTAACTGTATGGCACCAAACAACAGATTTCAATCCAACAGCAGGCTCCAAGGAAAGAGAGTAATGCCAGGAATTAGGGCCCCAGTGTTTTAAACCCACATAAGTGATATCTTCCAAATTAAAGGGTTGTTCACAATAAGAATCATTTTATGGCTCACAAAATGCAATATGATCTATGGACATCCAAATAAATAAATAAATCTAATAATATCTAATAAATTTGCATTTAGAAGATGTTGTTCTTTTTCTGGTATTCATACACCCAGTATCCCCCAGAAATAATATATCTGCTCTTGAGAACTGTCATCTGTATTTGGGCTCACACACACCATTATTTAATAGATCTGACTATACTTTATTGAAATATCAGCATGTATCTACTTCCTGAAATATGCACACAGTATTCACCTCAACTGTGTAGAATTGCCGATTGCTTGCATAAGGTCATTAAAACAACACTTTGTAACTTTAATCAGGCTCTGTGAATTCATGAGCATCATTAGTCACTGGGTTGATGACTTCAGTGAGGTTGATTGGGTTGGGCCTTCATTACTACTTAGTATTATGTTTCATTTTCCAAATCAAAATTCTCAAATAGAACAATTTCTTGGACTTTTTAAAGCCCAATTAAAATGGTGCTATGGGCTGAGGCTTAGTGTGATGTTACCCACTATTTTCATTTGACAAAATATGCCATCATTTTGGAGAAAATCAGATCTATATTTTAATAGGAAATTACAGCTTTGATTGCAGTACAGTTCTTTTCAGGTTACAAAAAGAAGAATGCATGGAGAGAAGCAAATTCCCTAAGTTTCCATAATGTAAATCTAAAATGTTCCCAGAAAATAATTTTAATGAAAAGGTACATTGGAATAAATATTAAATTCTGTCATGCTCACGACTGGAAGGCCACCAGTCTTAGATCAGATCAGCCTCAGCATCAGATGTAATAAAGTTTTTTACTGATGTTCTCTTTCCTGTGAGATTAAATGCATCTATTCTGCCAATTAACAACTGATTTTTATCTCTGTGATCCAGCTTCTCCTGGATGTTAGCATGAGTTGGTCAAATTGATGCACGTTCCTCTGCAACTAGTCAGCCAGCTGGCAGCAATCCTACACAAGGTGAACAAGTATTTTATGATCCCTTGGACAGCTACAAAAGCAAGTGATCTGGAGGTGACCCTAGGGAATAGCACTTCAGCTGCCCATTTGGTTGTTATGATCGTTAAAGGACTCTCTAAAATGTAGAACATCCTAAACAGAAAGAAACTCATCACCAACAAGACATCTACCCTTTAATTAATGGAAACCTGGAGAGTGTTATAGCTATTTGGAAGACTGTTTCTGGTTATGCATCAGTATCAAACCTACCAAATTCAAACGGTTCTAGGATATTCCATGAATTGTCTGAGTTGAACAACTAACACTGCTTTAGTCATCACAGCTTAGCAGCTGTTACTTATTAAACCTGCCTGGTTAAAAACTCACACTAATTTCTATTGCAATTGCATCTATTTCAATGTACTGGACATTTGCCGTTGTGACAGAAAAAAAATGTTCTCAGCCAGTCCAAGAAGAATAATGCAAATATAGAGTTATCAACCTATTTGATAGCTGATACAATAATACTTTTACTTTGGACCTACTCATGATGAATACTGGCTGCAGAAAGATCTGCAATTTTCTAAAAAAAGAACTACAGGATCCAACTACAGAAACTCAGTATAGGCAAGCGTATAAATCACCAGACTGAAACTCAGGAGATGTATCACAGACTCTTCCACTGGAATACTGAATGACCACAGGCAAATTCTTTTGCCCTTCTTGCCTCAGTTTTGCAATGTGTAGAATGAAATTAGCAATATTTTACCTCTTCTCCATTGTTTTGAGATTTATCAACAAAAAATGTGTAAAAGCTAGCTGTCTATGTATTAGACAGGAAAGAAGCTGACCAAATGATGCTGGTTAAATATTTTTATTTTAAGAATAGCTGAAACAATGTATTGATATAATATAAACAGATCTGTCCATCCTGGAATAAAACACAGATCTCTACAGAAAATATCAAAAGAGAAAAAAGTACTAAAATAAATAAATAGGCAAAACAAAAAAGCAAGAGAGAAAAGTACAAATGGTTTTATATTCTAGTTACTCACCCCCCACCCCAACTGCAGACAATAGGTGGGGACTACCAGTAGGATCACGAGAGGACAGGATAACCTATTCGCAAACCATTGGCACTCAACGCCCTAGCCCTAGAACACCTTCAGATGCTAAGTGGATAAGGAATTTTTCAGCTGTGGGTTGGGAGTATTGGAAAAATTTTACATCACTGAAAATTAAGTTTCCCACTAGAACTTAGAGCTCCCAGCAAAGCTCTCCTTGGATCCAATACAGTACTGGAAAGCATGCCTGAGAAGCACTGAGCATTCCAGACAAAACATCTGATCAGGACATTAGGAAGTTCTTGTCATTATGCAGAGTCAACTGGAAACAGATACAGAACAGGTTTCTTCAACTATTGTAAGTCATTGGGTGATTGCTGAATACCACACAGTACTACACGTAAATAGCAAAAGAACTAAGGGAATCTCCTAAGGGGAAGTTAAAAATCTTCCCAGATTTGAAACTGAAAACAGGGAAGACAGGAGAAGCATAAACAGTGCTTCCTTCTGAGCCTGCAAGCAATGAGTGACAGCAAGACCAACACCAGGCAGAATGCAGTTTCGTTTCTGACAATATGAGATTAAAAATCTTTAATGTTTTTAACAGTTTTCAGTTAAGTCTGGCAATGGAAGTCATCAAAGAAACTGTATTAAATGTGGAGTGCATGATCACAGACTCTCAGCATCTCAGAAATAAACACATTTAGGAGGTTAACGCGGACCAAAGTTTAAACTCCATAAGCCCTGGTAACCTCTCTTAACCAGGTAAACTCTGTTAACCCTGGTTAAGGGCTTGTGAGACAAGGCCAATACACCAACGTATATACCTAGATCAGAGCAAAGTTTAAGCTATTGATTATCTGAGGCCCAAAAGAAAAGGAAGAATATGAAGATTTGTTTGAAAGTTAAAACATGTAGAAGAACAGGGTTTTAATCCAATTGTCTAAGCCAATAGTTTGAGATTGCTAGTGGCAAAGATGCCCAAAAGATCTCCATAACCTTAAAGGAGAGTTGAGAGACAGAAGTAATTCATTAAAAACCCTTGTCATGAGGTGCTAGGGCAAGAGAAAGAAAAGCTGTTGGCTTATCTGCCTGAGGAAGAGGCTGCTAAGTCTGCAATACAAGTCTAATGGCAAGAACATAATTTTTGAATTGCCATGCTAAAGCAAACAGTGTGATTACCCACCAAATATAAGAGCAGGATTATGTGTTATACCTGGTTTTATTTACCAGAGTCCTACATTTGAATTAATGTTTCTTTGAATAATAGGTTAACATGGCGATGAAAAGAACTGAAATTTTTGAAAAGGCATAAAACATTTTATATCAGCTTCAAATGGGCAGAGACTATGAGTGTTACCTGTACCAAAAAATAGAATCATAGAATCACAGAATGGTTTGGGTTAAAGATCATCTACTTCTAACCCCCCTGCCATTGGTAGGCACACCTTCAGCCAGACCAGGTTGCCCAAAGCCCCATCCAACCTGGCCTTCAACGCTTCCAGGGAGGGGGGTATCCACAGCTTCTCTGGGCAACCTGTTCCAGTGCCCTCACAGAGAAGAATTTCTTCAGAATAATATAGGCATACATAAAGTTGACTAAAAAATGTAGTCATTCAAGAATGATTCTTACTTCCTTGAGAAAATTCTACTAGCAGATTTTAAAACTATGTACTAACACAGATTTTTGCTAGACATCACATATTTCTGACAGGAGTTGCAGTGCAGGGGACTTAAGAGGGAGCAGTCTGCAGTACAGGATGCTTAGAACTGCTTATCTCCTCTGCTCCAGACTAGCAGATTGCTATAAAGCAATCATAACCTTCAGTATCCTTAAATGTAAAGGCATTCTAGTGAAGAATAAGAGAGGTGGTATGTCAGAACTGAGTCTTCAAGGATTGAGCTTCTTAGACTTGGGTTTCAGGCAGATAGCAGTGAAGCAACCATTACGCACAGAGATGTCTCCTGAACATTTCATGTACTGTAAAATACGTAGGACCCTATAGATCGATGATTTGGTAGCTTTTCATCCAGCTGGAGATGACTATATTGCATTGTCACTTTGGATGTCAGTTTTCTTCTTGTAGCTTAAGTTCAGAGTTACTGTATTCCAGACCAAACAAAATCCACAAAGGGACTCCCTCAGCTGTATCAATTTACAGGAAAGACCCTGCCAGGACACTGTTGCTTACCATTCCAGCTAGCATACAAAACTCAGATATGTCAGAAATCCTGGGTACCTGCTTCAACAGAGCACTGATGTTGGGTTGAACTTACACAGATGAGACTTCCATTTTTAAACAATGCAGCCAGTTTCGTAGGAAAAGCAAGTATTTTCCAGCCAAAAAACCCAAGTCTGTTACATTCTTAACTAATATTATTCTATGTGAACTACACTTACAGTACTCGACTTTGCTTAAGTTACATAATTTAATTTCAGACTCATTCACTCACCTCATTGCTTTTTGAGTATTTTCACCATTGCATTATTAAGTCCTGTAATAATATAATTTTATTTAAGGTATTCTCATCATATGCATGGTAGTCATTTGCAAAAGAACACTCATCCCCTAGAGCTGTTATCCCTGCAAAAATAAGAAATGGGGGGAAAAAAGCTTCCATAATTTTTCCAGCTCTTTATTCCCTTGCTTACTCACTAAGGGAGAAAAATAACCACATCAAAAAACCAAAGCTGTCATCTTGGGTTAGAAGACAGAAATGCAGATTCTGTCATAGAGACATGCACACATCTAGAACCTGCAGATACATAACCGTACACTTTAGATGAATAGTAAAAATATGATGTTGAAATGACATATGGCTTTTTCCATTCCATATCTATTTCTACAGAACAGTCCTTCTGTGTATGGCATTGTCTTGTCCCCTGAGAAAATATATTTACAAAATGGTCCCAACTACACAGTAATTTTCTGAGAAGATATATATATATATATATATTCTATTTTTTTAAATCTATTTCTAAAGCAAAATAATTCCCAATGAACTGTGGAAGAAAAAGATCTTAAAAAGAATTTTAAGTTATAAATTACAGCAATGTTATTTTCACATTAATATTATTTTTAAAATATTGGCAGGTAAAGGAAGGAATATTCCTATTCTTAGTTTCACTTGGTGCCATGATAAAGTACAAGCACTGGAGAGTGGTAATCGCAAGAGTCACTTTAACTGCACACTATAATATGCTGGAAGTGACTTACAATGGAATCATTACGCAAAGTCTATTATATTTGTCAAAGCCTTTTAAGAAACAGCAATGGAAAACAGTGAGAAGAATAGCAACATGGGCCATCAGATGAAGAAAGAATCATATTCTATCGAAAAATATTTGCACACCTTTTTGAATCCTCTCATGATAGCTTTAATTATAGTGCTTCTATAAGGAAACAAACAATTGTACTGATTATATGGGTCAAGACTTATTTTAAAGAGATAACACCTCACCATATGAAATTATAAATTTGTAAGACAGTGCAGAACCACTTAAGTGGCTATTCTTAGAAAATAAGATCCTTATCTGATCAAACATTTCTTGGTATCTTATAAAGTATACGTCAAAGGACATTAAGGATCACAGAAGAGAGACTGTTTAAAATACAGGAGACCTAACCACTCATCTGGATTATACTATCCAGAATCATTAACCAAATGGAAAAAGCATGTCTATTTTTTAAATAACATTAGTACACAGTGATTTTTTTTATGCAACCAGAAAAACTATTCCGGCTCACCAGTCACAATACTTTCTATCCCAACTTAGTACCTCTGCAAGCCAGTACCTCAACACAGTGTCATCAGAAACACTCATCCAACTGATCAGAACTTGTGCAAAAATGTCTTAAATGAATGGTATCTTAATATCTCCAGCTTACCAGTGTTTAGTGTAAACAAATATACAGAAGATAAATAATACTGTGATCAATTAAGCAGGAAATCACGGATAAGAGTTCTTCAAGATCCATGCATTAAAGACACTTAGAAGAACTGGGTATTATTCTTTCTGGAATGTGTTTTTAAGTATATTACAAGAAGAACAAAATGAATCATATTCTTAAATCCTTTGGAAATACAATAGGTTTCAGAGAAATAAAAGCATTCTCATAGCATTGCGATAAGTGACACGACTAGGGTTACAATCCCCCTCAGTTTAAGCCTTTTAAAGTCATGCTCCCAATCCTAGATACACAGATGTGCGCCTGCCTTCTACATTATGAGTCTCCCAAACGGTATGCTGGAAGCCAATATGTCAACAACCAAAGGAGTTCCAGTCATATGCACACATGAAAAAAGTTTAGAAAGTGGACCGGATAAGCTTTCAAAGTTAAGCACCAAAAAAACTCATTTTCCACTTCGATTTCTGGAACGCAGACTCGTAAAACCCACACACATATTAGTCCCTCACTTCTCTAACATTCATCTGCACTCACAAAGGTGGGGGTTTTAAGACAAAAATCTTTTTTCCCATACTTAACTCTATGTTTCTTGTTCAATTTAAAAGAACAGCAAAATTAAACTTTTTCTTAATGAGAAACCTACTGTCTATATGCACCACAAACATCAACAGCTACTAAAGACATCTACTAGATTTCATGGCCCAGTGGTCTGATCCAGAATACTAATTTGTGCAATGTACAATGTAAGCAAACTGAAACTGCATTGTAGAAATCTGAAATGCCATCTCAACAGTTCTTAATTTACCTTTTAGGACCCAAAGCAGAGGCTGAGATCTGCACTCTATGCTCACACCATCTTTTGCATATGGCAGACTCCAGTCATGGAAATTCCATTGAGACAGAATCAAGTACTTCTGTACTTAATATAAAACAATGTGAATTAAATATATCTGATCTTCTTTTCCCTTATATCTGGTACTCCTGAAAAGCTATGTCAAAATTTGCATTCAAGATGCTGACCAATAATGTACGTTTTAACTTACTATGGCAAATAAAACTTTGTGCCATATGGCTGATTAGAGATATTCTCTCTCTTTTTCTTCTCCTCTAAACAGCTGGGTGGGTAACAACAAGGAAAAGACAGTCAGCAGCTGCACACTGTTATCATTACTTTGATACTGCTTGAAGGAATCTAAGCCTTCCAAAGGTATGCACCTGAGATTAGAGGCAAAGAATTTTCCTCTCTAAATATGAGAGGAAACAGCTATGGGAGTTATAATTATGTTTTACAGGTGTCATCAGAACAATGCTTCCAAATTTTACCCAGAACAAACATACTCTTTTTCTATTTTGTGATCGAATTTTTCAAAGGCCTTCAGGGAAAAGATATTATTGTACAAAGGCAACAACAGTGAGTAAATAAGTATAAAGGCAAACACTTCTACTGCAGACTTCCCAACTTTATCTATTTCACCCATGCAACTTTAGTAGTTATCCAATAGGATCTGCAAACAGAGCATTAACCATTCGAGCTCTGTGTTTGATTACTGTGTACCAGGGATTCCCAAGCTGGAATTTCGCTGCATTACCACGGCTGGCAGAGCCCTTGTTGGTAATCAGAGGAGAATTAACGAGCCATGTGGCTCTGGCTCCTCATAAGTCAAAAGGTATTTGGAAAGGGTAACAGCTGTAGGAACTTTACCTAATATTACCTTCTATGCAACCAGTGCTTTAGTGGCCACAGGAATGCCTGATCTGGAAGACCGTCAGCTGCAGCCGGAGCTAAGTGGGAAAAGGGAACTTGAAGCAACAGGTAGAACATGCTGCATAAGTGAGGAAGACTATGGACATCCCTCCGGGCCACACAGCTCTTGCACTTGCCTCACTTCCACCATTCCATCTGAAGGGGAACATAATTCATACTTCTGAATGGGAATGCATTTTAAGTCTTTCACTACTGCTTTATTATAAGTAAAAAAACCCACAAACAAACCAACCAACCGCCATGTCTTATAAGCTACTGTGATCACTAAGTTGTTTATGAGACAACTGCAGCCATGTTAGCTCCTCTCCCTAGGAGGCAAGGGACCCTGCCTGTGGACTGAAGTGGGGCAAACATTCTTTTTTTCAATTTTCTCCTACAGGGTTTTGGGTTTGGAAATTATCAGGAGAATTTTCTCAGCTTCTTTGGATGTCTGTGGTGTTCTTCCTTCTAGATTAAGTAAGTGCATGGGAGGAATATTTCACAGAACAGTATGATTAAAGAGAACAATACAATACCTCTAAGAAAAGTTAAGTTTTCGTTTGCATGGTCAAACATTGACAAAGGCTTTAAGATCATTCTCATCCAGTCATCACACTAAACGTCACCACCAGAGTTATGCACCCAGTCACAGAAATAAGAAATTTGAAAGTTCATAATAAATGACTTGTGAAACAGCACAAATCAAAGGAATACTTGCAGAGATTTACAACCAACTATATGGTGAGCTTTTCTCATGTAACTCATGAACATGAAAAATAAAATCTATTGAGTATATAAGGTTTCCAACTAATCAGGGAATGGCAATTACAGTGCAGTGCTAATTGTGGTCTTTGTGAATATCAAAGGTCTTTTTCTATGTATACACATGCATTTTCAAGACAGAAACCACCCTTTCATTGTTGGAAAGCACCTAGAAATCTCTGGACACTACTCTACCAGCAGCTGTGTTATTTTTCTTTAAGTTTAAATTATTATACATGGCTATCGTTGCTAGGAAGGACTTGGCTTCCAGCATTGTAACAGTGATGGCTGAAGTCTGGGCTGGACTAAGAAACAAGCAAAAATTCAGAGGTGAAAATTACCTCTGTAGGGGTGGTTTGTATTTGTTAATGCCTTTTTAAAATTATCTTGGATATTTGCTTGAGCAAGGTATTGCCAGTCTCTGCTCTCCAGGCATCCTAGCACTTGTACTCTTGTTGCTTTCAAGTTCAGTGTCACCAAGATACTTTCAGGCAACAGATCATCTAATGAAGAACAATATGATGTCAGTGTGTAATGACTTCTTGAGAAAAAGAGTGATGTTATTCAGCAATACAAAGAGACAGTCTCACTTTCTTCTCAGATAAACAACTTGGTAATGAAAGATTGTTTAGAGGTAAAGAACAACTGAAGGAAATTTAAAGGGGCATAGCAACTAGGGTGTTAAAAAAACCCCAAACACCCACATTTTAAATATTAATAACAGAGCCACTGATTCCACTTCTATTGACAGGAAATTAAAATATAAACACATACAAATTCAGATGAGAATTTAAAAAACATTATCCAATGACAGACACTGAAGAAAAGAGTATCTCTCAAAACAAAACATTTATAGAAGAGCAGTAAAAATTATCACTGTTTGGTTTCAAATCACTGTACTAAACTCACACCTGATGTAACTGATTAAAACATAGTAGATGGCACTGGTATATCAGAATTTGGCTTTATGAATCACGCAGCATCAGAAGTTTCAAACTGAGAATGCCACAAGAGCGTACCTTAACGCTCAGGCAATGCACAGCAGTCAGGCAGTGTCAGGAAGGCTTGAAGTGTACTTGCATTGTATTTCTTCCTATACTTTAAGTCCACTACACTGCCAAACAGTGCTAAACATCTGTACTGCAAATGCAAATCAGGCCCAAATCCCTGAAAATCTGTGTATTTTTTAATTCACTAATGCCACAAGCACTCTGCATGCAGCAAAAAGATGGTCATTACAGAAAGATGCCATGGGCCATTTTTAAATAGAATCCATTTACATTTACCAGAATCTTATTGCCAGTCTTGGTTTTGTTTTTTATTAGTGCTAAATAGTCACTTGGGAAAGCCTGTTATGTACAAACAGTGCACACACAAGCTTAATTCTTCAGCAACTTCAGACGGAAGTGTAAAATGCAAGCTGGAGTCCAAAGGCAAGGAGGTAGAGCTCTAGTAAATCTGATGCAAAGCCTAATCTGTCTTTTGTCTGTACAATCTGTGGAATATTTGAAAGGGAAGAAAACATGCCAGCACACATAGCATGTTACTTGTCTCAAGGGAAGTTCTGAATTTTTGTTCACCCCCCAGACACAGATAATCAAAAGGAAGACCTTATAAGCCAAGTACTTCAGGGTAGGTCATCTGTTTCTACATCTCTCTCCCCACATATAGGCTGCATTCAGCTTATCAGCAGTATGTACTATAAATGGTAAGAGACTAAGAAAATAGTAGATGCAGTTTTTATGTCAGCAAAACCTATTTCTAATGCTACTTCTGTGCACACTCTGTTTCCGAATGCAATGGAGGAGATGGACAGCTTTTGTGGTTTCCTCTCAGTCTGAAGTGCAGTGCCTCTTTCCTGGTGTACAATCTTGCAAGTTTTTAAGAGAAGTGACATTACTGTTGTTGGCACTGTCATAGGCAGACAAACCTGGTTAGGTTGGTGTTAACTGCCTACTGAGTTTGATCATTGGTGTGAGACGGGGCCGAACGGACACAATACCAACCACGAACCTGGAAGACTCCTAGTTCGCACTCCTGCCCTTCTAATTTATGGTTCAAAAGATGATATTAACTGGTATTAGAACAGAGAATGACCCTGTTCTTACTTCACAACTATTCTTCTACCGTATTCTTAACTATTACAAAAATAGAATAAAATAAAAAAATAAGTATAAGCTAGACAGCAAAATAAAATGCATAAAAGAAACACCTACATAATAACTATTACACGCTCAACAGCTCACTCATCCTTCCACAGTATAAATGTCAACTGATGTTCACATTATCCCTTAGAGAAAGAGTCCACCTGTCCCACAATTTTTTCACATAGTAGTCAGATTAGAAGGATACTCATTTTCTGGTGGTATTTTGAAAGTAAAAACATTATGCCTTCAAAGTTTTGAGTACAGTTACAACCCATTTCCTTTAATCCTTGATCTTCAGTATGGTTCTGTATGTGCAGCTGAGAACCAGCTTCATGCACTTCATTAAATACAGGTAAAGATACAACTAATGCTTTCTGTCCATAATATAATGAAATGACATAAATCAATCAGCTTAAAAGTGATTTTGTTGTTTGTTTGGGGTTTGGGTTGTTTTTTGGGTTTTTTGGGTTTTCTTTTTTTTTCAGTCAAGAATTCATAGATTTATTTTAAATTTGTCTGATGATTTTCACATTGTTTCAGTGAAACAGGTTGCCCAGAGAAGCTGTGGATGCCCCATCCCTGGAAGCGTTCAAGGCCAGGTTGGATGGGACTTAGAGCAATCTCATCTAGTGGAGGGTGGAACTAGATGATCTTTGAGGTCCTTTCCAATCCAAACCATTCCATGATTCTGTGATTCTATTATAATACCTACTCATCAGTAACTGTTTTGAAAATTACTGAATGGAACCCAGTGCCTGAAATTATCACTATTGAAAGAGTCTACCCTACTTCATTTTTCAAAACTGACCTTTTGTATATTTATTCTCAATACAGTAATCTTAATTTTCTTTTTGGTTTGTCTCCTATGGACCTTTCTGAAAGCACAGCTACAATGAAAACACACAGTTCTGAAACACTGCCTTCTGTGCTTGCCAAAATTTAGTCCACAATTTAAGAAAGCCCTCTGCTACTTAACGTCTGGTATTTTCTTTGGCCAAGGAATCTTTTGAAATTCTGACTAGAGCTGTGAAAACCCAGCTGACGAACAAGCACAGTAGCGTAGCATGTTGATGATTTAGTTTTAAAAACCTTACCATGTTTTCTAGGCTCATGAGCCTCAACAAGCTAAATTCAAGTCAGCAGTGCTTTTAAATACATGTCAGGAAGTAAAAAAATATAAAAACATTTAATCAATCAGTATTCTTTCAACAGAAGCTGTAGGAGTTTAATGTTGGTTAAGGGCAGAAATTAACAGCCTTTAAGACAACATCACTGGACAAGGACATGCTCACCTACCTTCTAACCATGGCACCTAAACGTACAGCTGGACATCCTTCTTTCACTGTAAAAAACCTACACTTCACTATATTCAGTTCTGGTCAAGCTTGGCAGATAAGACTTCATCTCAAATACTTTTGGGGAGAAATAAAACAAAAGCAGTGCCTTACATACTCAAGATTCTCCACTGCCTTGCACAACCACTTATATTTCTGCAAAACATATGTAAACTAGCACGAAGTGCTACTACTCTAACGTGTCTATTTCCCACCCACTGTGCAGAGGTGTAAATGATGACACACTGTGCACAGGAGTAGCGAATCAGGCCCCACATTGTCTGAAGGTATATCAGCACCAGCTCCTATGAAAGGAAAAGCAAGGACACAAAAAACACTGAGGAAAAGAACAATAATGTTTTTCATTGATAATGCTATACATGTTCTTAGTAATGAGTCTCTCTCTCTCAACTCTAAGTAAAGCAATTGGCATGTTCTTTAGATAGAGCAACAGTACAAATACAGCTGTGTATATCTGACACACAGGCGTTTGATTTTGGACTTGCTGAATGTTCAGATAGTTGATGAGATCACTTCAGTGTTGCTGCACATAAAAAAAACAAGGTATCTGCAACATGCCTAATTCTGATATTAATCACTGTCCTCAACAGACTGAGAACCTGCACCAGGGTCACTACTGTGCATCTTTTCTTGCCCTAAGATACATTGCAAAAAATTGCTATTTACCACATGGGAGCTGGGAGGAGAATGCCTGCGAATCTATGGGCTTCAATTGTACCCACAGCTGTGAGTTCTTCAGTTCTGGCTGCCACAAACGGAGTTTCAGGTCTTTTCACAGTTCTTTCAGTGCAAAAGAAATGACGACTATTCCTTGGTGTTATTTCAGCAGTCTCGTTGGCTTCAATTTCTCCCCATGTTCAGACAGCTACTGAACCTGTCACCCATACGAAAACTGAGTGTAGAGCAAGAAAGGTTGTGCAATCCTACCATCGGACACTCTTCAATACAGACAAACTTGCTGTGTCAAGCTTTAACGTAAAAGGTAGTACAGACAATGTTTTGGTAGATAAGTAACAAACGTGGATTCCCTTGTACAATAGTTAATTTTCATACCTTTCTTTTGACTACAATTCATAGCTAACACTGCGCTGTCGCACTGCCCAAGTCAGATCCCCTTGTCCTTTCAGTGTCAGTGAAAGTGAGTTTGGTTTTCATTGAAAAGTACCAGCACGTTCAAGGATAAGACTTTAAAGAAATAGCCAAAGAAATAGCAATAAAGTACTCCGTATTTTTCCTCTACTACTGCCTGTCCTTTTCAGTAATGTCTAGTTTCATTCCTTAGCCCCTCTTACAAAGACAGTTCATTATAATTATACTATAGTGGTCACCATCACAAAGTCAACATTTACATATAGTTACTAGATAGTAGCGTCTGAGCAACCACAGTATTATTTCTACACAGAATAGGAAATAACTGTGGTGACCCTGATACCATTGTGTGGTAAACGTGGTTGCATGTTGACTTAATGTTCTTCACTGTTCTGGCATCATAATTATTTTAAGAAAACAAATAAAATTATAGAATAATAGAATACTTGATAGACAAACTCCTTCCTTTCAAAACTCACTGCCTATTTTTTCGGTGGCAGAATAACATGGAAAATATTCATCATAGCAGATATCTGCTTGATCAAAGATATATGCAGAAAAATAAAACTACATATCTATGTCCATAAAATTAAAATAAAGGCACTAGAATATACAAAATAACAGTAACAGTCAACTTCCACTTCTGTAATTTTTCCTCTTATATGACATTCTTATATGCCCACAAATTTCCAGTTAATAATCAAAATCAAAGATGCTCTGTTCTTTCCTAGAATTCTCTCCAAATGATGAAAAATGGCTGTTTGCTTTCCTTTTGTTCACAGAAATCTTTGAATCACCTTTTAGTCTCAGTCAGATTATACCTGGTATTCCATAAATCTCCCAGGAAAGTGTAAAGTATTTAAGAGGGATGCTTAAGACATTTCAGAAAGTCTTTTCAGATTTCCTTCTGTCCCTCTGAATAGTTTTGTCAGATCATTAAAAGGGAAAGTTATGTAGTGCTTGATAAGTAGACTACTTCCCTACTTTGGTGTTAGCTAAGATGCACGTAGATCAGTTTTCAATTACATTACCCTACGATATATGTGGTAAGGCATTCCTAAAAACCTAGTGAAGGGGACACCTGAAAAGAGACAGGTGAGGAAAACACCGCTAGAACTCAAGGCAGGACCGACCACGAATCACAGCTGACAGACGTACGATTGTCTAAATCCCACCTACAGCCATCCTTACAAAGCACATTTGAAAAATAAGCAGCAGTAACTCTACTGTAGATTTTCTACCTAGGGAGATTCCTAACATTAACACTGTGGTATCTCTGCTGGCTCCAGGAAGATCAGAAATAAGAAAAAAACCCAGACACGGTTCAGAAGCCCTGTCCTTACTTCTGCCTCCTGCTCTGTGGGCCTACAAGACTCCACTGTGCCCTCTCAAACTCTTGGTTCATGCTGGATGACAAGCTTAATGTACAAAAAATCTGGGAAAAATTGGAAAATAGTTGAGAAATACTGAGTGTGTTTTACAGCGGGAGAGAAAGGAGTGTCATTTAGTGATGAATACTGCCACCAGGCAGGGAGGCAGGCGGGGAGGCAAGGAGGCCCACAGAGGCGGTGCTGGCCCCGTGGGACAGCTGTGCTCACCCCAGCTGGGGCCGGCTCAGATCCCACCACGGCTTCCTTCCCTCCACCCAGCACGCCAGGCCTTCCTGCCCACCTTCCCGGGGCGGCAGGAGGAGGTGGGGAGGGTCTGGGGCCCTGCCTGGGCCCGTACCTGCGAAGGCCGGATGCCGGCCCACGCCTGCGGGACGGGAGGCGCGTCGGTTCTTTGGGGACTTAGGCTGCCCATGACTGAGCTCCTAGGAATGTCACACTCCGCACCGCGTGATCGCCGTGCACAAACAGAAAATACCACACTGGTATTTCAGCCTATTCTTGGACCTCTGCCTAATGTTTCCTTCCCCCTCTTCTTCCCCCTCACTTTTAATAATACTCACTTATATGCTAGCCTGTGAAACTGCAGCCAAGCTTCTGGGGTTTATTTGGACCCCAAAGTAACTGTCTCATAAATTTTGAGACCATCTAAACTGCAGCTAGCCTAGGGGGTAATATCTTTGAAAGCACAAGCAGGAAACCTTAGCCTTCAAAGAAGGAAGAAGAACATTAAGTCGGTGCAGTCAACTCAATCAAGCCAATACCAGAGAAGACGCCACAAGCTCGGGCTGGGTTTGCCAGGGACAAGGGTGAAGGGACGCTCTGCAGTTGGGA
>VXBL01005517.1:145863-168363 GCA_013400195.1 Aramus guarauna | reverse complement strand
ATTTTAAATTAGTAGCCAGAGAGAGAACAACACTGCAGTGTTATCTTTTGCCTCTGAAGGCAGGGCAAACTTCCCACAACAATACATTTAACGAACCAGAACACTTGGAATTAAAGTTTTCGGGGGACTCAAAAGACACCAACTTTCACATGCATTGTTTTGAATCCTCTTCAATCTCTTAACAGTTCAACCTCACTCAGAAAACTCCGGGGCTCTCTTCTTCCAAACTTTTCCTGACAGCCCTGGAAGGCTATGGACAGAATTTAAACGATTTCAGGATCTTTTATTTCCGATTGCTCGATGGCATTGCAAAACAAAAGTGACGCTTTCTATATTAAAGAGGAGCGTTCTCTCCCTCCCTGCCCCCCCTCACCCGCAATGTGTAGGATTTTTCAAAGTGAAAGTTAGAAAAATAATCTTCTTCATCCTGACATATTTTCAATCCTCTTAAAACAATCTCAACAACTATATATAGTATGAAATTAGCTCTCGCCTGTTACCCTTGTTCCTACATAGGATTTTCTAATGTGTCTCACCAGTAATAAATTGTAAACGAGGCTATGACTCTAAGAGTAGACAGTGTGTTTCATGGGTATTTAAACAACAGCATTAAGTACTATAGGAATCTGTGGAATGTGGAGTGCAGATTTATGTGTCTTAACAATTTCTTTACTGGTTTGTAATAAGCCAGCAAACTAACACTTTATTTTTATATTAATTTGGCCTCAGAAGTAGAGTATACTGGAGCATGACAAGAACAACAAAAATAAACTGGCATATACTTAATAACTGTAACACTGAATTGCCTCCAATACTAAAATATTTATCGAAACTGGGGGAAAGAAAAAAACCTAAAAAGAATTACCCTCAACAGCCTGCTACCAGCTCTTTAACAGTGGGCAATGTAATGCCTTAAGGTACCTCAAACTGTCTTTCATTTTCTAGACTTAATGGCTGATTGCAGAAATCAATGTTGCCATTAGTAACAGAGTATTTGTTATGGCATGATTTCCTCTGTTGTTAGGCTTGCAGAATGATTACAGTATTAGTGAGGTGCTTTCTTTATAAAGGGCTGAAGATATAACTTTCAATTTACTATCCATTAGTAAGTGACTTTGGAAATATAGATGAGGCCAGAAATCTTACCTGTTATTACTTGGAGATTTTATTTCAGCAGTCATAGGCTAGTAACTTTAAAAATTGTACCAGGAAGCTCAATATTTTATAGACATCTCCAATGAAATATAATCTGCTTTGCTATTTTATACACAGCAAGTTAACATGACATACAATGCAATTAAAACGTTTCAGTCCAATTTCTATTTTTCTTGTTCTTTCAAATAAATGTGAATTAAGCAAAAGGCTTCATACATGTTAAAACCTGCACGTAAGTTAAAAGATTGGCAAAAAGTTAGCAATTTGTATTTCTTAATCAGTCCAGTGGCCAGGTACAAGTAGATATCTCAGCTAAGTAATTGATATGGCTGTGGGAATAAGGGCAGAGAGGTTAGCCAACACACTGTTTATTAATCCTATTTCTTTGAACTATAGCTCAGAGAAGGCATCTTTCCTCACCCTGTTACATGGAGGACGCAGAAAGATCTGCAAGAGACACACCATGAATAGGAGGGGGAAAACCACCTTCCAAAACCTGGAGGGAGAGGCCCTGGAAGCGACACTGCGTTGGTGACGGTACAGACCCTGCGCGCTGCTGGTGGTGGGGTGGCGGAGGTGACAGCTGACGGGCTAGGAAACCAGCCCTGGGAGGGGAGAAAAGGGTGAGCCGAGAATTAACCTCGAAGGCATTGCGGGAACCCAAACACAGATGTTCTGGCATACAACACCACGTCCCTGTGGACTGCTAGGAAACGACCTAACAAGAGAAGGTATAAAAACACTACTTTGCTGCTGTGATTTCAAATATAGCTACGAAGCTTTTGGTGCAGAGAGGGAAGGAGAAGTTATCATACCTGAAGAGGAGGGTGAGGAAGGATGTGGGCTGTCCTCCTGGGCACTCCCCGTCTGTGAGAGACCCCCACCTACTCCGCTTTCTTCAGTAATGTTAGAGGACCCTGGAGTTGTCGACCTGCTGACAGACTGAGACTCTTGATCACTTCCAGACCCACGTCGCTCATCAAGACTACCTTGAAGGATTTCATCTTCTCCTTTCCTGTCTCTTTTGTGGACCCTGGAGTGAACGACCACTTGGTGGTATGTTCTAAAAACCCTTCCGCAGTCCGGGCATTCAGTTGGCTTTTCTTTTACGTTTCCATGACTTTGTAAGTTGTAATCGAGTCCCTGGTTCATACCATGTGACAAAAATTCTCTACTGCCTTCTAAAGGGTCTAGTTTGTTTGGCAAGTCTCTCTGATTGCCCATTTTAGTGCTGTGAACCAAATCAGCAGGCATTTTCTGCTTAGAGCCATCTGCTCCTACTAACACATACTCCCGCTTCTCCTTATCAAACATAACTCCAGCATTTGCCAAAGTGTCTTCATGGCTGCGCTGTATCTGCTGCTCTTTAGACAAAAAGCCATGTTCCATGGCCATTCCCCTTGCCATAAGCTGCCAGGCCTGATAGCTGTTTACTGGATCCATCTCTGCCGCTTTGGCGGCAGCTTGTAACCTTTCTATACAGCTGGATTTCAGAGGAGGCACCAGATTGAGACAGCCCAATAAAGAATGTTTATCCCCTTCAGCAATACTGTGGCCAATGCCAGAAAGGGGTGAAAGGAGCTTCCCCAAGACTTCTTTCTCTTTCATGGGCATATCTCCTTTGTTATAGATTTGATTTTGTTCACTTAAACTCGCTTTGTCGGGAGGAAGAAAGCCACTCTGCAAACATGACAGATATCTTGAATATAAGTTTGCGTGAGCTTCCTGGGACATGCTGCTGATGGAGACAGGTACTTCGGGATCATTAGGAGATTTGTTCTTTACAGATAACTTATTCAGGTGAACTTTCATGTGATTTTTAAGAAACCAAGGCTCTTTGAATCGCCTCCCACAGATCTGACAGCAGTGTTCAAAGGAATCCTTGTGCTTTCTCATGTGGCCTTTTAGGAACCAGGCTTGGCTAAACACTTGGCCGCACACCTCGCAACGAAACTCGTTGGTGGATTGCTCCCCGCTCCCGTTGGAGCCCTGGCCCTGTGCTGACTCCGCAGTTATGTGAGCCTTCTCCACGTGGCTGATCAGCTCCTCCTCCTGCGAGGCAGCGAAGTCACACAGGGTGCACTTGTAAGGCTTGTGCAGGATCCTTATGTGCCTGTCCAGCTCTTCTCGCTTCTTAAACTTGCCTTTGCAGAACGTGCATCTGAACCCAGCTGTCTGAGCGACAACTTCTTCCTGGACACTGACTGGCTTTGGAGAGGGAACGGGGTTTGAAATATCAGGTGTGCTGTGGTTAGCTGGCACAGACAAGTTACAGTTTGCAAGGGGCATCGGCTGGGTGTGCTGCTGTGCTTTCACATCAGGTCGTGGCTGCAAGAGGCTGCTCTTCATCTGTTTGTCCCGAAGAATTGCCCTCTCCTCCAGCTCATGTAAAAGTCTGTTTTCTTCTCGGACTCTTCCACGACCTTTGCCAAGGTTTCCAAGTTTATGAGTACGCAGGTGTATCTTCAGGTTGCCTTTCTGAGCTGCTCTGTGGTCACAGTAGGGACACTTAAATGGTTTCTCTCCAGTATGAGTTCGCATGTGTAGCGACAGGATGCTGTTAAATCGAAAGCGTTTCCCACAGAGGGGACACGGGTACTTTCTGTTTTTCCTGGCATCATCCTCTATATCACTCATCTGAGACATAATCCCTAGGTTTTGTCCATTTAAGAACTGCTGCAGATCCACGCGCCCATTCAAACTGGTATCAACCTCTCTATTGAGCTGGTTTGCCAACAGTGCCATCTGACTACTGATGGGCTGGTTTGCTATGGACATGTGGCTTTTGTCTTCTAGCGGCGCTGATGCCTTCTCCTCCGGATTCTGCCTGTTCTGGAGCTCCGGGAAGGCATGGCTGAGCTGGGAAGTGATCTGGTGCAGCTTCTGGCTCATTGAATACTGCCCATTGAGTATGGTGCTGTTGAGATGGGCGTCAGCTTCTGGCACAGCTGAAGAAACACCAAGGCACAAACTAGCTTCCTCCATCTCTGAAAATCAGAAGATATTTTAGATTCAGACTGTGAAAGAGTTACAAGCATTGAATCACTGACGTACAATTTGCATTTTATGTTTTACCTACTCATAATAATGCAAAGGAATTAGTGTAAGAACAATAAAAAGTGTATTAAATGCCAACTGTGCTGCACAACTTTGATCATACGTGTGCCTTCATCATTCCACATGTTTACCAACAACCATTAATTACTATTTTAAAATATGCTACAATTTCAAAATCTAATTATTACGGAAGGGGCAAAGGCTTTTACCACCTCCCTTGTCTTTCTTCCTGTGAAATTGCACCTGTTTATATTTCTAAATCTATAGAAAAATAAATGTTATGCATCTCTCCCATTTCCATTAGAAAAGCCAGGGGAAAAAAAAACAAAAAACAAAACAAAACCAACAAAAATAGAAATCCATTTGTAACTTTCAGTTCCATTAACCATATTCAATATATTACACATTCTACAATGAGAAAGATAGTTTTATGATTTGACAAAAAAACGATGGTATGATATTTACTGGTGTACAATAAAACAAGATAATGTTTTGGGAAAAAATAAAGTAAAGGACAAGCTTTAGAACAATAAAAGGGATTTTGCTTTAGTCAACAAAAAGTGCAGTAATATCTCATTAAGCTGATTAGTATGCTGCTTAGAAACAGTACTAGGTGCTGTAACACATGATTATAATCATAAAAATCCTTCAGTGTTTGCAAGTAAGCATTAACGAGGTATATTAAATTTTAAGGAGACTGCGACTAGCAGCTTTGTAAACCTCTGAGATTAAGATTTAACCCTTCTGTTACAAAACATTGTTATTTTGTCATTTTGAAACTGAGCCCATCAAAAGGCACATAAATTATCTTCTGCCAAGTCTTTTAATTCATCATTGAGAATCTTCAGATTTCAGTTCTTAGGAAAATTTGCCAGATTATAGAAGGAATATCTCTGTCCTTCGATGGGTAAGACATGTGATTTAAGGCACTTTGATTTGTTTTAAAGAGCTCTCTTATGGAACTAGATAAAACCAATTAAAATCTAGGGAAGGTGGTATGGAAAGCTTCAACAGGTTTAAGAATTTTAATAACTTTCTTAATACACAGTAATGACTATGAATTGTACCTACACTATGTACATTGTAGAAAATTAGAATTCAAAGCTGTTTGTTAAACACAAGTGCTCTTTTCTGGTTTGCATAATTGTCCACAATAATCTTCTATCCTTGCCACTTCTCTACTCTATACAGAAATAATGTATCTATAAAATTCTATTTAAAATATAAAGTTTTACATTAATAACTCTTGAACTATATGATGCCATAACATTATATTAGAACATAATCAAGATCTGTGTTGTTCAGTGGAGTGATTTGACACTTTATTCACTAATAAAATTACTGAATTCTATACATTATTGAATAATTAATTTGGTCAACTTTCTGTTTGGCTTTAGCCAAAAGCATTTACTTGCTATGCTTTCTACAAAGGCTACAGGCACACTCCAGGTGGACACCGTTTCTCATAGGGCTTCATAGTGGCCACTTACTAGGCAATTTGAGGCCAAAATCTGGCACATACTTAAAATGCATGTAGTTGTGCTCATGGGAGTAGTCCAGTAGACTTCCAAGGGTGACTCTTGAAAGCAAAGTTCCACACATGTTTAAGTATTTGCAAGATTAGGGCCTTAAAAAACCCCATGGGTGGTCTCAAAGAGGAGACCTATTTGGTCCTCAACAGGATGATTGAGGTTGTGATACAATGCAGATCTTGTAAGTAAAGGGGGAAGTATATATTCATGTGTATTCAAGATGAACATGAGCTACAAAATTTTGCACATATGTAAAGCAAGTCTTTTTCAAAGTTTAACAGTGCTCAGATTCATGTTTCATGTTGGGGACCCATTACATAAATGTAGTCAATGTTACTGTTTATAAAAATATTAATGAGATCAAGTATATAAAAGGAAAAGGCTTATACCTATAAGCTATAGGACTGCAACCAAGCCAAGCTTAATTTTGAATGATTGTGGTCTGCTGCACAGAAAACTTGCATGGAAACCAAGTTTGTAGTGTCTGGTTTCCCAAGGTAGGGGAACATAGACAAGCCAGGTGTTCACCCAAGGCCATCTAGTGAACAAATAAAATTCTTGGTTTCCATGCAAGTTTTCTGTGCAGCAGACCACAGTCATTCAAAATGTGGGTACATACAAACACTTTTTTTAAAAAATTTTTGAAAGTTTGCTTAAATTTTGAAACGACCCAGATTTCATATTCATTTGAGAGTTGTAGTGCTTAGGCTTGCCATTGCCTGAAGTTGACTGATATTTTTAATATCTGCCTATGCACTTCTCAAAAAAAAAAAAAAAAAAAGAAAAAAAAAGAAAAAAAACAACAAAAACACCCCAACAAAACAAAACCCAACCACGCAATGAAATAAACCCCTCAAAAACAACACAAGAAAACCCTCAAAACCAAAATCTACTTTCTATCAGGATTCCACATACCACAAGTGTTATTTCTTCTCACCATCCTTAAACAAGGCATGTTGGTAAACGAGAACATAAAAATTGAAGAAATGCATTGCATGTACAGACACACATATATTGAAGAAGGTTTAGAAAAGTCTTTGTGAATTGTCATTATTCTGTAACAGCCTGAAAAATGCAGTCTAAATTTCATTTATTCAGTTGACCTCAATGGGAACTGGTGCCTTTACATGCTCAGGAAGGTTTGGGTAGTTAATTTTAGCATTTTATGCTCTATCGAAGTTTGGAAATGCTGACAGATCCCAGTGGAGTTTATTAATTCTGATGTTTAACCCTAAGCATCAGTTCAAACGTATGGTTATTTGGATTGGGGAGGGGAGAAGGAGTTGTGGTTGAGATTTTAAGTTATTCTGTGGCTTTTTTTCAAAGATAACTTTAATAAAGTAACAACAGCAATTGTAGTTGGAACATGATAATTTTTTCTGATTTTTTTTTTTTTGCTATTTTCTGTCTCCCACAAACATACAGACATATATAATGTAGAATATAGAGAGGATGAGGGAAAAAAAATAAAATCAATAGGAAGACCAAACCCATGATTTTTCATTTAAAGACTAATAATTTTGGATCAAGTCTGGGGAGCCTGATCCACACATGGTGATCTTCTGGCATTGGAAATTTTATACGTTTTTGATGAAATATGCATAAAGGTCAGCAAAGCCTCCACTTAGTAAGCAATAGCCACCTCTGAATGCCGCATTCTCTGATCAGCTGTCCAGTTTCTATGATCCAGCTACTGCAATCTCAAGATGCTACAGTGCTTTAGTTAAACCGTATTCCCACCCTCACCTGCCCCAGCTTCTGGTAGTCCTGTTCCTGCCTCTGGCTCTGAATTGTCTCTTCTTTTCCTCACTCCTACCTGGTTTCATTGCAAAGTGCTGCCATGTGAAATTTCTCCTCCTGCAATTCCCAGTTATTGCATTTAGGAACACAGGGACCCTGCTACTGTTCAGCTCTCGTGTAAATCAGACTCCCGGTATTCTTTAGCCCATTCACAGCAAAACCTACCAAAATCTCATCTTGTATCCACATGCAAGACAGAAATAAAACTCCTCCTCATCCATCATTCCACTATGAATTAGATAATCCAATCTAATTTGCCTAATTTCTCTAAAAAAATTAGCGATTTCCTTCTCTCCCTCTTTATCCATCATCCCTGTCTAGCTCTATGACCAGACAGGGTTACACCAGGTGGGGTAAGGGGCTTCCACTCCCCAGTGAGCCTCTTGCCTCGGGTCAAGGTGCCCACCTCGGTGTCGTGGTGGTCCCTGCACAGCCCTTCCCGGCAGCTGGGACCCTCTCTCAGGGCCTGGCTGCTCTCCACAAGACCCGAGCGGTGCAGGAGTCCTTCTGCATCACAGACGTGCCCATGTGCCACGCTGCGTCTCCTCAGGCTGAAGTCGATTTTACTTTAGTCACTCTGCCCCAACAACCAAATGCTAAAAGCACTGAAAAACCCACCTGGATGGGCTTCATTGGAATCTACCTTTTAACAGATAACCAGTTTGTCATGTCAAGTGTTTTGACAAAATAAATATTTTTCACCACATCTTTCTTCATTATGGCCTGCCCTTCTTGCCTCCCCAAACCAAAGCACTAGGTATTCAAAAATAAAAAATCTGGCAATGTCAGTTTGTAAGTGCTGCTGTGATGCTTCACGGGAAATGTCTAGCTTTCAACTTTTAAATATAGAGTCTATTACATTACTTTCATGGTTCTGATCTCTCTTACAGGGAAAACACAGACCGTTTTGCCATCACTCGCACTGGGAACAGAAGCACAATGTTCTCTGTAGTTAACAGATGTTTACCAAATCAACTGCAAATCAAAATTGAGATTGTTAAGAAATTCAAAATGTTTGTTGAAGTTTATGTAGTAAATTTTTGACCTTTAATTATCCCAAATGTTTTGTAAAGACAGCACCCCCCCAAGATGTGGCCCCGTACAGAGCGAGTTGGTATCAGGAGCGGTTCTCGGGCTGCCCCTGCTAACCAAAAACCACTCTGCTCTTGCCCAGGAGAGGTGCTCCGGCCGGAAACCCAGAAACCCAGTCCTCACCCCGCCACGTGCCCACAGGCTACAGACCAGCAGGTCTGGACCTCACCCCGCAGGGCAGGAGCATCCCGCAGCAGGTCTGTGCTGTGCAGGGCAGGGCAGGAGCATCCCTCAAGCAAACCAAGCACCGGAGGACAGCCATTTACTGTGTCGGGTGTGCAGATCGCTATTTCTATGAGGGGGGTACTCAGCTTATGAAATTCACAACTGGAGACATATATTATAAAAATAGTCTCTCATCTCCCACATGAAGGTGCAGTGAGACATTCAAGTCCCTTTGATGATACTAATAGTTATTTTGATTTCACTCACATTTTTGCCCTCAAGACTATTTCCTGTGATATCAATAACGAAAGTTCTGACTTTAGCCATTTCAATTGAACACACAGATTTTATTTAACTATTTGAAATGGATTACTGGAATTTAAAACCAATTATGACACCAGAAGTGCCTGTCATCACAACTACATTAATGTAATACAAGAAGCTCGGCTTCCTTTTGCTGGAAACAGAGGGGAGAAAAAGACGGCAGATAGAATAAAAAAGTTTAAACAGAAATACATGCCTACACACACGTAAACGCACGCAGCCACACGCCTATCTCTGTACCTACACGTACGTGCATACGTACACCCGTTCTCTTTGTATGGGGATGGACCAAACCCAGCTCTCCCTTACACCTGTTCCTCCCTGCCGGACACACACGCTAACGCGTTTCCCTCTGCACCGCTGGAGAGAAAACAGGCGTTTTACAAACACCGTTGCGCTGTTGTTATAGCTTAGATTAGGTTAGTTAAAAGATTTACAGTTCAGTAAGCAAAGCAATGCTTTACAAGCTCACGTGTTTAAACAACAAGCTCGCTCTGGCCCTGATCCTCTGAGCAGTTAGAGTTACACACGCTGTGACTTATGCTTTCAGAATATAGCCCTGGTATTTATCTTTCCAGCTAGAAAAATTCACGTACATCTACATTATCTCGTGCTCCATTGACAAATTCTAAATACTGCAATACAGACTGCCTCGGTTCTTAGCAACTCATAAACAGGTACCGCTGAGAAACTTCAGAATATATATTGGATTTTTATTAAATATTGTTCTTATTGTTGTAGCTGAAACAGTTTAACTAAGGCTGTTGTAAGCATAATACACTCCTGTTAAGAAATACAGAACACCAGACTACTGAACCCTTTCAGGGTCATTAAACAGCTGTAAACATTATTACAAAAATAAACCAGAGATTTCATGCTTACATTTTAGCCCAGAGCTTGGTGTGCTGAGCAAGTACATTTTTTTCATCTCTTACAATCAACGCTGGTGACATTTGGGCATCCAAACAAATTACATCACAAATATTACTGAGGTGGGTAGGATACTGAGCGGTTTATTTGCCAGATGATTAATATATAAACAGTAGGGCAGGATAGATGACCTACTCTTCTTTGACTGATTTGTAGGCAATAGTAAGAGACATAGCTGTAAATAGTTAAATTTTAACAAAAACATGTGGGCATGGAAGGGGAGGGGAGAGATCAGCTGTATTTAATGCCACCAGGACAGCATTATCCAATCTGATAAAATGAAATAAACATTAGGTCAGATTCTATTCTCATTTTACTTATGTAAAATAGAGTAACTGCATCGAGTTCATTGGAGTTTTCCTTTTTTTTTTTTTTTTTTTTTTGTTAAGTAGGTGTCCTGCTCCTTGGGGTATAATATAATTATATTAGGGAAATATATGGCTTCTGGAGTATTACAGAATGTCTTTAAAAAAAAAAAAAGTTGGCCTACAGGTAATGTGTCCTATCTGTTTGTTTTTATTTAAATATAATTAAGGCCAACTCGGTAATTTGTTATTACTATTAGTTGCTTTGCCACATTTCAGTTCTGTGGCTTCTAAGACTTAAAACGGGGGGCGAAGCGCTCCCCGAACGCGGTACGCGCGGAGCAGCGCCCGCAGTCCGGCCGGGCTCCCGGGGCCGGAGCCTGGGGAACACCCATCGTCCAGCGCCGCGAGCCCGGGCAGGGGGAGCAGGGAAGGCATCTGACAAAACTATAGCTGCTTTGTAGTGCTGATATTTAAACAAGCTGCTTATTGATTCCAAAACAAAGTACTCCTTTAGCAACAACAGAGCCAACTCATTCCACAACAGTTTTTATGTCTTAAAGAAGGGTTAGCAGAGGGATTTTGAAGTTTCAAAAGTCATTAGCAGACAGAAAATTGTTTGCTGAGGCGGTACTGCGTTCGCTCCGGACTGAGAGGACAGCCGGTTTCTCAAATACCTGTTACATCGGTAGGGCACTGCCTGGCTAGCCCAGCGTGTTGGACTGAGAGCTGATCAGTAGGAGACAAATCAGCAGAACAGCCTTTGGTTGGTAGCACCCATGGAGTGGCGGACTGTGAACTGTTTGTGATCACAATCTAGGAAGACGAGCAGAGAGGAGAGGAGAGGTCATTTATAAATCTCACTCACAGATTAGAATAGAAAGATTAGAAGAATGCAGACAAGCCGTTTGATTTATTGCCACTTTGCATGTGACTTAGCAAAATCTGTTTTCCTTCTTATTTATTCTATTTCACTTGCATATACTTAAGAAGTCAGATCCAAAGAAGAGAAAGATAAATAATTGGTACTGAAAGTTTAGTAGATTTAAAAAAAAAAAAAAAAAAAATCCTGCTTTTTTTTCCAGGCACTGGTTGCATCTGGGATCATTATTTTTTAGCTTATAAGCATTGATTCTTGTTTTACTTTTTTTTTTTTTCCCCTAGTGCTCTGATGACAAAAGTAAAGATAAGAGTGATACCAAAATTCAAATGGGAGCCTGATTTGTGGAATGCTTCATTAAACTAAAGCTTCTCTGTTACTTTAGAAACTGCGTTTTTAGAAGTAAATTTGTTATTTTCATGTAATTTGGACTGTATACAACTGATTAAACTCCCTCCAATTTGATCAATCTCCTATAGCTCCTATCTGATCATTCACTTTAATTAATCTAACTGGCATCTACATCGGATTGAAGAAACCTTAAAATTAAGCTTTTAATGATCCACTCTAGTATCATGCAGTACAAATAAAATAATAAAATGCTTGGAAGACTTTGCAAAGCATATTTACGATTTCACTTTTTTGTCATTTTTACAGCACGAAACGAGCTCCGAATCTTCTATGCTCATCTGAGGACACCGTACCGCACTGGAAGTCTGTAATACTCAGACTCATTATATAATATTAAAATGTACAAAATGTTGACCCTATTAATCCCGCACTCCTCACACAGGCAAGTTCCAAATAAAAGGCTGTGTGTTTCAGCTGGGCGAGGAGAGGAGGATCAGGCCCTCTACACCAATTACAAAGAGATCAAGCAAGAAGAGTTAAGACCACAGAACTCAAATCATAGTTGGAAACAATTTAAATCCAAAACTGTAATACTGGGCTGATGATTTTATTTTCATTTCACCAAGGCTTAGACTTAGATTTTGTGCACAACTAAATGTAACGTCAAACGCACATATGTCCCAAAGATCAAAGCATGATTGACTGTGAAATATTCATATGCGATAGCCTGGCGAGATTTTGTTTGCAAGGGCACCTGTCAGAAGCGTAAGCCTGGATACAAATCATCAAATAAGCATGTAAAATCATTACTAAAATCCAGGCATGCAATCAGATAGTCGGTTGTCTGAAACCGTTGGACTGTAGCCAGCACGGTGGCTCACCAGACTAATGCTTTGGCCTTTGCAGGTCCTCAGGGCCCCAGTTCAGCTCCTCCTGCTACTGGTCAGGTCAACTCTCTGTACCTAGCCTTGACTTTCCTGGCACTTAATGCTTGGAGTTAAGGGAAAAAAACCCGAGTCCATAAGTTCCCTTTGACCCGAGCCACAGAAACATCTGCTGGTTGAGTCACGAACTGCTTGTTGGCCAAGTTTAACAGTAACCGAGCCTGTTGCGGATCAGCTCTCTCAGCAGTAGGTGTCACTGCAATAAATAGATGGATTTCAAGGGACAAAGACACACATTCCCAATGAAAACGCATAAACAGAACATCCCTGAATAGAGAGAGGTTCAAAAAGAAGTATATGGTCCAATTAGACTTTAACTTTATGCAAAATGCTGGAAATCTGGTTTTGGGAGAAACGAAATTGCACAATTGGGATTGCCAACAACAACAACAAAGTATTTCTGTCCTTCAGACCTATGTCACAGAGATCCCTTAATTCACATTAATCACCTCCCTGCAATCCCAGGTCTATTAGGTAAAGACCGTTACAGTTAAACCTTTTAAAAAAAAAGCTCTCTAACAAATTAAGTAATTTTCTCTAGTGGAACAAAAGACCTCGTTATATGGAAAGACACCGCACACTCAACTATAGTTTTAGGACTTAACAAAGACCACAAGGTTAGCCTATTTTCTGTCAAATTAGAGAGTCCACACCCAACCCTATTGTGCATACAGAACAAGGAAAAAGAGAATACTTATAACAGCTTGGGGGGGGAAGATGTCTCAAGTATAGATTTAATTAATAGAGTACATATTTTGAAAAAGCAGTAACCAATTTATATTTGAAACAGAAATATGTGGTATGCCAAATAATATCACAGAGATGTCAGCCAAGTCTACACCATATTTGGTTTCATTATCACAAAATGGTTTGTAGGATAATTAAGGATGCTCCAAATTGCATACTATTGAGTTCGCAGACAAAACAATGCATCACTAAACATAAGGGCTACCTGCGATGACATCAACACAGAAAGTACGTGCCTAAGGAAATGTTTTAATGTTGGTCAAAAGGAAAAAGAAAGATTAACCTTGCCTCTACACCAATTACTGAAAGAGAGCATGTGCAACGGTCCATATTCTCAAAGTACTTATATAATGCAACTGCACTTATTTTACTTCTAATGACATCGAACTGGGAACAAAGGAGAGGAAAGAATACAGAGATAATGAAAAGATAGATTACTCCGTTCTTCTAGCTCAGTATATCGAAGAGAAACCAATGTGAACAAGTCCCCCCAGGCACGAAAAGCATGAAGGGCTGCACTACGTACCTGGGGAGAGCCAAGCTCCTCCCTTCCCCCAGCACGCTGCCGAAATGCCCCCAGCAGTAATTCCCACAGCCCTTACCCCCCTCTTCTGTAAAGCTCCCCAGCACCGAGGGTCATCAAAGCACGCTGCGATCAACACAGCGAGGGGGGGGGAAGACACTTTCTGCGTGTTTCTTTGCCGGGCACAGAAACAGCCAACATCGTCATGTAACGCAAATGCAAACAGTTAGAAACTCAGAAGTAACTTGCCCAATTTCAGTGCACCCAAACAGCATCCAAGGCTGGAAAGGAACCGAATTTTTCAGAATTTCATCAGTTAGGGATACTCATTTCTACAGTGCTCATTTCCACATCTCATTTAGGAAAAAGCTCGCCATGTATCTTGACTTAAATAGATGGCTCATCCTCTGTAAAGAGGCCAGGGACAGAGTCCAGAACTCTTGACTCCCATTGCTTAGTCCAGTATGCCAGAGAGCTTTCTTCTATCAAGCATAATTGACTGCTGAAAGGACTGGGGTTTTTAACTCATGACAGACCTGTCAGCGTAAAATTTTTTTGTTACAATATTACAGAGAGTTATTTTGGTTTTTAATAACTGAGATTCTTGGCTGTTAATCCCTTCTACCTCCAATTTCTGTCTTCTCTCCTTTCTTCCCTCAACCCATCTGATTTATTTTTCCTCTCCCTATAACACATGGACTTGGTGGCAAAAAGAAAAGACATAATTTAGACAGTCACAGCGATTCTTGGATAGAAGTGGCTTCAATGAGTTATTTTTAATATTAATTTCCAGGAAAAGGATAATGTTGAGAAAGCCTCCGTTTCAGTGGAATTAGATGGAGTAAGAGATGCAGCTGAAGGAGGCAGGGATGCCGGGAGGCAGGTGGATGTGGAAAAAAAAAAAGCAAGCCTTGCTCAGAACGCTCCTCGTGTTTGCGGTCTCCAAAAAAGTAGAAACAGCAAAGTCCTTGCGGAATTAAGTGGGAAAAGATAGATGAGGAAACACAACACAAACTTAGACTAAGGATAGAAAAAATATACTTAATTACAACTCAAGAAAAATGAAACACTAAAACCCACAAATCTCCTTTATCCTTTGGTGTTCTGGTCTGTGCACACTTTTACTGATATGATATATTACTGCTGTTGTCATTTAACTTTATTAATTGATCACTGTCACAAACAGAGGAGCAGAGCCAGTAACTCTAGAAGCCACCTCGTACCTCCTCTGACGCTTCCGCGCTGCCATGAGGGGTTCGCACTGAACAGCGTGGGGTAAGCAGTCGCTGCGCACAGCCACGACATCGGCAGCTTGAGTTTGGAACTGCTATAATCCTAACTACCCCGAGGTCAGAAAATATTGAGAAAATAAGCTTTTTTTTTCAGGCTGTCATTTTAAAGAAGCAAAACCCCACATCTACCTGCAGCACTGCTAATGGCATTGTTCTTTCAGATGGCTTCTTGGGCAGGAAGACAACCCCAAACACGAACGTCTATACTGAAAGTAACTGACTCAGGAGTCTTTCCCTGTATTTCCCCAGCTGCTTTTTAAATCATCTCTACCTGTCGGAGTGAGATCATTCTGCCTCACAATAACCCTGCCTCTTCCTCTGAACGATGGTGCAAAACAGTCGTAACAGTTCCACGATTAATCCAAGGAGGTAACACTGATGTCACCAAGCGACCGTAAAAAAGGGTCACATCTTTGCGGCACTCATGGATGCGGTGAGGTACGACCCGTGGAGCGAACAGAGAATCTCCTGCCGTTGCGCTGCACGATCAAGTACAGGAAAGGGAACGGCTACGGAAGGAAGCATAGATGCAAGCACTGACTATGGTAAAGCAGGACGTACGTTCAGATACGGCGGCAGCACGACCTTCAGGACCCCGACAAGCTGAGCACGGACTGCTCCGTGGGCACCCCTGCTTTATCTGGGCACAATAGCTTCGATCAGTAGTAAAAAGGGCACTGAAAACTTGGCAGACGCATAGCAGATAGATGAATATGGGAGAGGAGAAATGCTATAAAAATACAGTAATGTATTTCAAAGCTATCCGCGGGATAAAAATCCTTCAGATAATTTTGATGTTAATTGCAACATTCCGGGCCCGCGGCTGCAAAGAGAACCTATCGCGGTTGATGGGTGAGTGGCAACAAAGCTGCCAAAGAAAGTCTGATAAATGCAATCACAGGATGACAGACCCTGGCAAGTTCAATTACGGTTGCAAAGTCAGCTGGGAGATGGACTCTGCTCACCGTAATATACCCTTAACAGCCAGCTCTGGCCAGGCACAGCTCTGGCCACACTCCTGTCGGTGACTGACAGCATCCCTGGAGGCTTCAGTCCCGCGGCAGGCTGCGAGCGGCGAGGAGTTGTTCCCAGAAGGACCAGGGACTCACGGGGAGCGCTTTCCTGCAAGAGCTCTCAGTACAACACGCAAGCAAACACAACCGCTCGCGGTCTGCGCAAACGAGCGGTTTGTCCTCACCTTCTCCAGCTCACGTAAAACTTCGACGTTAACTTACATTGCTGCAAGCCTGGGCGACTCTAGATAATTTCAGCAAAATACAAACCCGGACAAAAGGAGGGGGAAAGACTTGGCGGCACAGGTTGGAGGACCCGGCCCCGGGAGGCGGCGAGTGGGCTCCCACTCCCTGCCACGGGACCCCGAAGCGCTGCCCCTGGCACGGGACCCCGAAGCGCTGCCCCTGGCACGGGACCCCAAAGTGCTGCCCCTGGCACGGGACCCCGAAGCGCTGCCCCTGGCACGGGACCCTGAAGCGCTGCCCCTGGCACGGGACCGACCGCCAAGAGCCCCGCAGCTGAGAGCACTCCGGAGTTCCCACACAAACCCTCCGCGTGGCTCCGGCTGCCCTAGCGCAAACTCATTTTCCTGTTGTACTGGTTTCCAGCCCTGTGCCCCTACACTTGTAAGTGTAGAGATTGTTTTATTTCTCTTTCTAATTAAAAGGATTTTCATCTCCTTCACTTTCTACTTCTCAGTAGACCAGCTATTCTTATTTGATGTGAGAAAGCAAGAAGGGGACATATATTTATAGCAAATTGTGGCTTCTCATACTTCAGTGCAAAATTATCTACAAATTTAAGTCATATTTAATCAAAGTATCAGGCGTCCTTGTAGTTTCTTTTTTTTTTTTTTAAAGTCACAAAAAGAAGTCCTTTCTCAATTTTTGTTTGTTGACTTTTATTTTCCTAGCGACTTTTATTTCTACAAAAGAAAAAAAAATACTACGCTGCTAAAGGACTGCTTCGTTAGCTTCTGGATTTTCTAAAAATATTGTAAAATGACAATCGTATAAAAATTATACTGTAAAAAAATATAAGTACTGTGAATGAGCAGAGTTATTCATTTATACCCCTAGCTTACGAAACGCCCGTATCATGTATCCTTTATGCAACAGCAGACTCTTTTAGCTTCAGTCACCAGAGCTAACAATATGTTATTGATATGATTTCAGGAACCTGTCAGCAGGCAGCTTAACTTTCAGCTCCTCCGCTATAGCGAGCGTATGCACAAAACGTACCTGTACCTCTCCCGCACGAACGCTGGCAGCGAGGCGCGCATTCCTGTCAGCCGTCACAGCAGAATAAAGACAAACGTAAACAGGTCTCCCTTCGCTACGCGCAGCCTCATCCTCCTCGCACGGCGAAAACCCGCCACTGGTGTCACTGGGAGTTTGAAGCGGCACCGCAGGCGCGGCGCTCCCCGCGCAGCCGGGCAGGTACCCGAAGGACGCCCGCGGGCACCCAGCACCTCGCCGTGCCCACCGCCGCCGCCCCCCGCCCCAGCGATGCTCCACGCAGGATGGTGGAAGGCTGCCGGCCTGGGAGCCCACCCGGGCCATCGCTTTGCCGAGAGGCACGGCGGGCTGCCCCCAGTTCGGCACAGCCCGAGCCGGGTCTCCAGCGGCCCCGGGAGCCCGGCGGCCGTCAGCCGGGGCGCAAAGCGGGACTTTGGGTGCCGTGCTGCACCTGGCCCGTCCTGCTCCCGTGCGGGAACGGCCGCAACCGAAAGGAGAGACACGAGGCCCTTCGGTAAAGACCGAAACCTCCTTCATTTGCGACCGCTTTTGCTTGAAGGAAAAATAAAGTTAGCGCATAACTAAGTCCAGTGCTTTCAAGTTTTAGATTTACGTGCTATTACGTTTTCAGGAGCTGAGGACTAATCGCAAATGTCAGAAGCCAGAACAGGTAAACTAAAAAAGCGCATCTCTCCCCCCTCTAAGAAACCAGTGGGTTGTTTTAAAACTAGTTTTCATATTGGTCTGCAAGCTTTAGTAATAAAAGAGTATGTTGTACTATTAGATGTTGGTCATTTTTTTTGTCTGACAAAGAGAAATAACAGGCTGCTGCAGGAGTTAGCATGGTTTTGGTGGGTTTTTTTTCCTCTGAATGATCAGAGAAAGTACCGTACTTTAAGGATGTGCCTCACTTGCTCTTAAAAGGGTAAAACAAAATATTCTTCTAGCTATTCTAAGCCTGCCATATAAGTATTATGCTGTTACAGATTTCAAAAGGTTAGCTTCAATGAACCTGACATCAGTATAACCCAAAATAACCCATTCAAGAGAAAAGTAAGAAATAATTGCTGTTTTCTCTTTTTTTTTCCTCAGCTATATTGCTATAATGATTTTGCATAACAGATTGAACAAAGTGCTGTTGTGACAGGTGGTAGAATTCAGCTAGTAAGCACAGAGACAGGGTTCAATTTAGTTTGTGAATCCTTTAATTGTTGTGCAGCTAATTAAAGAAGGTTCTTTACACTCGCAAGTGTTTACCGTTGCTAGTATGCATACATGAAAAATTAAATTGTGCCTTCAAGGGCTGAGAACTATAGAAAAATCATAGCTGATTCTGCAACATGCTTACCAGCTCAAAATAGCTGCTTTTCACAATTGGAATTTGTAAAACTTTTTGCTAAGCAAATATAGAGCTAATTAGAAGTGTTCGTTGGACCAATTAACATTTAAATAAATAAGCCATATTGCACATTTCACAGTCTTTATTTAATGATGCTTCTTAACTCTTTGGAAAGATTCCTTTAAGTACAAATAAGTTGTCATAAAAATGAAAGACAAAAATAACACCATAACAGTATATTCTATGCTTTTTTCTTTTTGCCTTGAAGTCTTTTCTAAAACTCTATACCTGTTACTGGGGAAGGGGGGGGCTGCACAAATCTGGTTCCTTCTTTCATCTTGTCAAGTTACCTTTCCACCCTTTTGAATGCAAACAGAAAAACATATTTGATTACTATTTAAAGTGTTATGATAGCTCTGTTTGTTTTGCCCCATGGAACAGAATCTGTTTTAGAAAGAAATCGTACTTTTATCTTATAAAATGGCCATTCTGGCCAAAAAGAAGGGTGTTCTCAGAAGAGATTGCTCTTAGAGTAACAAAAGCAGCAGTTTTCAAGTCGCATATACAAACAGTGAAGTGAAAGGAAAAAAAAAAATAATAAAAAATCTGTTCTTCAGGTCTATCGTTAACATTCCCATACCAAACCCAGCGTTATTATACCTAACCCCAGGGCCACAATTGCCTGTCTCTTTGGGGTCAAGTGAGTTTTGCTTTCAAAACAACTGTCTTTTAATTTAACAGTCCCTTTCAATCAATAAGGCCCTTCAGTCTGCGTTGAACATACATTTTCTCTCTCTCTTTCAACCTCCAAACCTCTACCTAACACAAAGGTTATATTAAAAACAGGGGGAAGGCTTCTTGCTACTTTTTCCAAGACGCATTACACTACCTTGTAATCACGCTAAGAGCCAACGTGGAAGGACTCATTGTTGACCTTGGCTTTCAGCACAGAAAACCAAATTAACAAGGACCAATTAACATTTAAATAAATAAGGAAGATTAACAAAGAATACTCTGCATACCAAGAGGGTAAAATAAACTGAAGGAAAGAGTACAGTATCTCCCTCCATCAGCACAGATGAAACTCTCCGGGCAGGATGCAAGTGCAGACCGCTCCTTCCTGCACCGGCACGGCCCGCCGAGCGCCGAAGGGGATGCGGCCGCACGTGAAAGCGGGCAACGCTCCCGCTCTGGCAAACCCTGGGGAAACCGTGCAGAGACCCCGCGGTCCTGCACGCCGTACGTACAGCAGGAAAGGTGCTGGCCACGCTTCTGGCCTCCGCTCTGCCCCTTCCAGGCGAGGCTGCGGGTGCTCGCAGTTGCCTACGTCCGGCCGTTGCGTGCCAGGAGGCACCCGGCTTGGAGCCGACGGCTGGCGAGTGTCGGGCCAGGACCAGGCACCTCCCGCACAGATTGCCAGCCCGCGCTGCTTCTGATCATGTTTTCGGTGGGAAAGGAGCGGTTGGCTTGCTTTATTTTTAGATGCAGTAAACTCTGGTTAAAGGCAAAGAGAAGAGAAAAGCGGGCAAGAACAACCAGCAGCCCAAGGGGAAGGTATTTGGGAAGCCCCTGGAGATTGGGAAATTTGTGTTTTAAAACATCCGTTCCATTACATTCAACCTGTGACTCCAACCTGAATTTTTGTGCTAACCAGGCAGCTGCTCTGACTACCAAACTACAAACTACACTTGGTATGAAGGTCTCAAAACTTTCACGTTTCAGGGAAGCCATGTCTACAACTTTAATTTCACATACCTCCTTGACCTTTTTTTCACGGGAAGCTGGGGGCAGCACAGAGGTGCCTGGAGGCAGTTGTGGGGACTCCCTGTGCTATACGGTCAGATGATGCCACACCAGGTGGGATGAAGGTAAAGGGTTCCACCACCTTTCACCATCCCTGCCTCCTGCTCTTCCCTCGGGTAAATCTCCAAAGAGAACTTTCAATTTCTCCACCATTCTTGGATATCATTATCCCAACAGAACAATTAAATCCCCCACTTACTACTCATCTACAAAGCCTATCTTTTAAAAGGAAACTCCTCCTACACAAAGGTTATGAATAATTCTCAGAAGGTTACAACATGATCTATCATTTTAAGTATTTGGATCTGGAGTACTGGTTCAGGCCTCTAACTGACAGCTACCTTTATGAATAGTTAAGAGTTCACAGAGATGATTATCATGTACTATTTAAATATGTATAAAGGACAAAGATAATAACAATACTTTGCACTTTAATAGAAGCTTCTGTCTGAAATTCTCAAAGGAGAGCCGAAGTCCTCACAAATGCACGCTCACAGCTCCTCTGACCTGCACAGTTGGTCACCGCTATTCTTCTCAGGAATCTGGTAAGCTGGTATTGTTAGATTTCTCAAAAATGATAACGTCTGGCTTAATTTTTAGAGCAACTGAAGCTTTGCCAAGCGCGTAACGCGAAGTGAACCACCACCGCAGGAATGCTGCCCAGCGCCTTGTGCCGAGGCAGAAAGCGGCGTGGGGCACTGCGACGCGCTCTGCAGATCCTCCACCCCCCTTCTCCTGGTCCAGGAGGAGAATCCTCCTCAGACCCAGGCTGAGGCACGACTGCCTGATCAGCACCCTGTCCACCTCAGAGAAAAGCGTCTCCAGCTCCTGTTCAGGGATAAGACTTTCTGTAGCCTCAAAAATAATGTCAGATATTCTTTTTCCTGTACTAAAACAAACAAACAAAAAAAAAAGTGGACTCTCACTTGAGAGCCATACTTTCTTGCATGAAGAGCACTTCCCTGCACTTTGTTAGAATTACAGCAGTTTGGGATTTAAAAAAAAAGGAAAGAAAAAAAGAAAAGTTTTAAGTCACCTATTTCTAAATGCCCTCATTTGATGAAGTTAAACTCTTCTCTCTTCTGATCAAGAGGCTGGAAGAAAGCGACTCTCTCTGCTATCCTATAAAACACAGAATTTAAGACACATGAAGATTTGACCGTGCTCAGTTGCACGGTCACAGGAAACATGAACAGAGCTAATAATTTCAAACAGAAATGTAAAGAAGAGGTACCCCAAATATCAGCACCAATCCAATGCAACTATAAAGTTTAAAAGGCTGCTAAAAAGTTAGTTGGGTTTCAAAAATGGACCTGGACAATTTGAACTTATGCAAATGGCATTTGTATAGCAGTGAAACCAAAGGTCCTCCTGTCCTTAAGGCCATATATACAGGAGGGTCAACTGATCTTAAATATTTCTGCCAATGTATGAAGAAAACACATTTTACTTCCCACATTACTAATGTGTGTCTTATTATACAATTTTGTTTCTTAAACAAGGAANTTTCTGAAGTACACACATATTTCTGAAGTACACACATATTTCTGAAGTACACACATATTTCTGAAGTACACACATATTTCTGAAGTACACACATATTTCTGAAGTACACACATATTTCTGAAGTACACACATATTTCTGAAGTACACACATTTTCATGCTTCCTTTTACAACACTTATTTTGCTTCAACATCTTTAAAATATTCTCCTGAGTGTCAGAGAAGCACAGGTGACTTTCAGACGTCTTGCAAAACTTGTAACGAACATAACAGTTATGAAGTTTTTGAGAGAAATGGGGAAAATCTATTTTAATGTGACTGTTTTCAAATACCTGAACTAACTAGGAACGAGTTGCATCATGAAATCCCTCCTGAACAGATAACTTTTCCTGAGACAAAACGCCATGGTGAAGGTGAAGGGAACTGGACCAGCTTTGTCCACTGGACAATTTGTCCTGTAAGAGTGCCTGTATTCCCCCTATCTTTCCTCAACTCTTTTTTTTTTT
>VXBL01005517.1:120613-145778 GCA_013400195.1 Aramus guarauna | reverse complement strand
AGAATGATGAAGTTACTGAAATAACACCCCAAGCCTCTGGCTGCACTACCGCTAGCACAACGGAGCTCTGATCTCATTCGAGGTCCTACAGTTATAACAAACAGCAAGAGACTGAATTCCTTCATCTCAGATATAACGATCTAAAGTCAAGTTAAATTCAGCATAACATTCACAGATACAGAAGATCAGAAAATTGGTTCGCAACAACTTATCGCAGAGTAACATGTTAGCACAAGTTAACTGATTCACAGTAATTTTTAGTGTACATGCTCTTGGCAAATGTGATGTAAACTTAGTACAGCTTTCAGTGAAAGCCATATTTCACTGGTTTCATTAGGGCTAAACTAATACATCGCTTCTCGCGTGCTGTGAGGCAGGAACTACTACAGAGACAGACACAGATACAGCAGCTGACAACTGGTAATCTGGGCGTGGGATCAGTATTTATTGCTAGGTTCTGTGGGGTTTTGCTGGGGTTTGGAAAAACAGATATTTCAAACTGCAATTTGTTTTGCCAGATTTTCATTAAAACACCTGTGTTAAATTTTTCATGGAAAGCTACAAGACTTTTCCCTAGGGTCTAATTGCCATGGAAGTCCCACCAAATGCGCAACAGGATATGGGCTGGAAAAAATAAATAATAAATATCACAAAGCAATCAAACTCCATGATAGGCACAGATACCAAGACTTAAAACAGTGGGAGATACAAATTTTAAAAATATGCACGATGGACCAAATCCAAAACCAACTTGGTGACAGTCTTTCCAATAATCTTCATGAATTCTGGTCCAGGCCCACGCTGAATCAGTGACAAGCATTTATACCCACATACGCGTGTCAGGGCGGAACTGGAATCCACAGATATGTGGAGCTTATTGATGTAAATGACAGCCACATATACAGGAAAAGATTTAGTTTACCCTTTCATTGCAGTCTTTAACACAGAACACAAAAATCAAGGTGGGTACTTACAGTTAAAACTTTTTTCCCTGCAAAATTACTCCCAATAACTTAAACCAATCTGAACTAAACCAAAACAACATGTACCGCAACGTATGACTTACAAAGCATTTTAAAGAAAAAATTCACCCACGTGTAATTTCACCACAAGCCACACCATTTAACTACAACACACACTGTTCTAGAGTTTCTCTTCCTTACTCTAACAGATTGGCAAGGTTTTTCACCCTTCTTTTTCTTGCTCAGAAAAATTCCTCTGTAGTACTACTGAGCAGCAACGGAGCATGAAGTTGGAATACAGCGAGAACAGGGAGTCCTTACACATCACTGACTGGCTCTGCAAGGTTTTATGAATGAAAATAAAAATAAAGATTCAAACGGAAAAAAAAAAATATCCCCAGGAGTTTCAGCCCTTCATGTATTATTTCACTGACAGTGGAATGCCCTTCCACCGGTGGTTGCCACCATCAGCTCAATGCCTTTTGGGAAACCTCAGTGCAACAGAAAGGAATGGATTAGAGCACACAGTGATACAAGACAGAGACAAAACAGTAACAAAACAACAACGCGTTGGAATTATTCCTAATCATAATTGTTTTCCTAATTTTTTTTTAGAGTCTAAAACTAATACTGAAAAAATTTTGCTCAATCTTTGATTTGCTATACATAACGAGCTAAGGTTGGGTTCAGACTGATGAATCTGCTTTCTGTTGTAGGTAAGCACGCACCTCATCAAACAGGAGCGGGGAGCAGGTACAACACACTGCACACCGGAGGGGACACGCTCCCAACAGAACCTTTTTCTCCATAGAAAAAGTGTGCTGGTTACAAAATACGCACCCACACATACCAGTGAAACACTGGTATGGCTAATTTTAAGTGTTCCAGCCTTGTCATACTGAACTTGCTAAATACTTTTGTTCAGCTGTAGCCATATCTACTCAAATCACAAACTGTATAATAATGAGGAGTAACATACCTGCAAAATGAACATAAAACACATTTATAAGTAGGTTTGCAGTCAGATCTGCATGTTTCCTAAATGAAGGAAAAATATATGGGAAGCTTCGAAGTTGACAATATGAACAACAACAACAAAACCTTAGCAAAAATGTTTATAAACAAAATTTACGTGTTTTTCTTTTTTGTCAATTGTTAATTTCATGAAGCAACTACAATGACCAAAAATACCTATGAAATTTTCCTCAAAAAGTTCCCATAATTATTCCTATTTATCATCCACTTTCAACGTTATCATCACACCTTCCACTTATTGTGTAGGATATTCCATGGCAATCAGTTGGCAGTTCCTACGTACCCTGAATAATGCTTTCCCTCTCAGGGACCATACAACCTTTGGATACCCGAGGGCGCTTTCAAAGGTCAAGAGGAATCAATTCTTTTGGAAGACATCCTACACAGGACGGGAGATAGTTTAATAAACATTTACAATGAAACATTTTTGGAATAACCAAGCAGAATGCACACAATGGCCACATTAATATCCGTACTGTATCCTCACTGGATACTCACTGGCTTCCACTCTGCAGCTGTGCATGAAATTTATGCATTTGCCTAAACTTAACCATGGGGTGAAATACCTTCTTAAATTAAGACTGCAAAACATCAACACTGCTTGTGAGAGATGTCACTAACCAGCAACATTTGGGGGTTTTTTCCTATCATATTTAATGTTTCTATAAGGCAGATCATCAGTGTCATTGGTATGCTATAAACCATTAACTGCAATGAGTCAGTTCTGTTTCACCAGCTAAAGAGGGAATCAAAGTGAATTTTCAATCAGGAAACAGACAGGTTTGTTCAATACACTTGAAATCTCAAGCAGATGCAGAGTCACCTTGCAGGTACAGAACAATGGATCAGGAAAATATAACTTGTAAAGTGATACTGCTAGTACTGGCTGGAGCCATTTCTCTGCCAGACTACGATATGGTCTGGCACTTGATTTGACCTGCACTCTCTGGTTTTATTCTAGTCTTTTTTAGGACAGGAACTCTCTATTTGCAGCCATTCCAGCACCTCATCTACCTAAATTACACACCCATCTTTTAAGAGAACAAAATCCTCTCGAGATCTCTATGCCTTTTCTGTGAGAGGCAAACACAGATAACCAAACTTTTCGACAGTACTCCCTTACCTGGTGCAGGACATATAGTGTTCTATAATCTAAACTATATTGGGTGCTTCACCAAAGGGCAGCTGGCATTTCCGCTGCTTCGCCATTAGCACTTTTCTCAAAATCATATTTTACAGGAATCAAGACTACGTTGTTACTTACAAGGTTCATTTTGTAAAGACATTAATTAATGTACTGCACATGGAAGCGAGGTGGGGAATATTGTACATTATTCTGTTGGCAAGTACATCATTTTAGTAATTAATGTTGACATCATCTTTTTAAAATGCATTAAGCAATATAGACAACATATACTCTGCCCAGCTTTCCTTCTCTTTTTTTATTTTTTTTTTTTTTTTGAGAGGGTGTGGGGAAGCGGAGAGGGAGTCTCTCGTGCCTGAGCACTAACACTGCAGTGGGGTCCTCCATTGCCAGTAAGGTCCTCCTCGGTCTTGGTAAGAGGTACACGTTAGGCACAGTTCTGGACCTGAAGATACTTTTGAGAACCTAGAATTCTCACTGACTGCCAGGTCATCCACACTCAGTAACGTTTCTAGTGAACCATTCCTTTAAGAACCCTCATTAATGAAGTAATTTCCTTCCTTATGGATTTCAGGTAGAAAAGCAACGCATGGAAAGCTTTCACTTCAACTCCTGTTCAGACAGACTCCAGCTCCCTTTCTCTTCCTCCCTCCTTCTCAGACCTAACCAACCAAATAGCTGTTCTTTCCCATTTCCCAAATAAAGTGCATCCCTCTTTCCATAGAAAATGAAAGATATGAAAAAAGGAGGCGGCACTAGTTTACCGCAGTGATATAAACCTATGAACTTCTTTTTCCATCAGCCTGGCCAGCAGGAATGGAGAAGCTGAGAAATACCAGTTAGGCTTTGAAAAAGAAATTCTGAGCATCTCTTTATCATTCTCAACCTTAATTCTAAGGTTCTAGATACATAGAAAGTTAGTGCCCTTTGTGACTCAAAGCTACGGGGCTTTTTTTAGCTGCTTATTGACCTGTTTATTATTATCTGTTTATTGAGCTGTTTTCCATGAATCTGTCTAATCCCTTTCTGAGCCTGCTGATGCTGTCTGCCCCTACAAATTCCCTTGGCAACAAGTTCCAGAAGTTCACTACTCACTGCATCAAGAATTATTTACTTCTATCTGTTCTAAACTGATCTCCTGCTACTTCCACTGAGTGTTCTAGTCATGCTTTTGTGGGATTTGGTGAGAAAAAAAAAAAGAAAAAAAGAGGGTGAGGATTGTGGAAATCATTCTGATGGAATTCTGTGTTTGCAGCTATCTAGTTTTTCCCAGTGAAGAGTAAAAATGTTCCAAAAAGTTACAATTAACTTAGAATGTAAAATCCCAACATGAGATGTGATGAGTGCCCTCACTAATGTAGATTTGCTAACACGGTCTACTGAATTTTATAATCTAGTCCTTGATGGTAAGAAGATGATCCACTTCACGGTGTCAAAGACCACTTCCGTAAGTTAATAATCAACCCTTGTACACAGTCTTTCTGAATGAGACCATTTGAGGATTGATAGTTATGTTGCAACTGAAATGGTGTATCTATCGTGCCTGATGTCCATTCAGGTACAGAAAAAAGTCCAAACATTCTTACCATTTTGACTAAGAGGAAGAAAGAGAGGAAAGTATCAGAATTAAGCCTTCACTACAGTTCTTTTTCAGAAATGCCCACTCAAATTTGGGTTTGAAGTCTACATAGACCTTCTCACCCAAAGCCAATTTAACCAAGAGCCCAAGGAAAATACTTCCCCATCTGGCAGGGACTGTTGTTCCAAGCTGTGTCCAGATGATTCCCTCTACCCTCTCCCTCCAAAACCAGAACTGCTATAAAAAAAAAAAAAACAAAACAACATTCTCTTAACTTAGCTTTAAAAAAAAAAAAATCTCCCGACCATGGTTGAAGCCAAATGGCCCTTCAGGCTACTACTGAAGAATCAATTACATTAGCTGTAAGCCTAAGAGAGTCCTGGGGACAATCAGTCAGAGCCATAAGAGCTGTGAGGGAATTGTTAAGCAAATTGAGGGATTCTTTAGGTAATTGGGATTGGACAACCAGGTCATACTTAATTTGAGGCATCCATTCCATACAAGTGCTTCAGAGGTATAGTAGGAACTACAGACAGTAAAGTCTAATTGTGCTGCTACTAACCCAGTGCTTTTAAAGGGACCCCCTTCTCCCCACCCCCCCTTCTTGTGAAGAATATTTAATAGGATTGTGCTCACTTTCAGCAGAGGAAAATTCAAGCAGCTACTGCAGGGTCAAATCGGGGAGCCGAGAGCCAAAGCTCTGCAGCCTCCTGGGAGAACCTGTAGTGCTTATTCACAGCCGGAGCCAGGGACACTAAGCGCTCAGGGTTTCCTACCAAAACCGAGAAGGAGAAAAATGGACAATTCATTGCTTTCTTTGAGATAGTCCAAAGATAGTAAGGAGGTACATTTTTCTTTTTCTGTTGTTGACTGTGTCTTTAGCATACTAATTGTACACTTAGCTTCAAATTCTGGTCTTCCAAAGAGACTCTGCAAAAATTCACCACTTCTGCTTCAAGCTCTGAAGTGAGGTTTGGGTGAAATAAACTTCAAGTGCAAGAAAAGGGTCAGTTCTGGGAGGTTGCTCTGAGGGGGCTGTGCAGGGATCTCAGATCAAAATGGATTTTTCACCACAGTTAAACAGGGAACTATTCCAAAAGCAAAAAAAGCTCTCAATTCCCTTTGTTCACTGAAACAACTTTCAGAAAAATTGAGGTATGCCCAAAGTCCATCTTCATGTCCAGTTTGCCTTTGGAGAAACCTGTTGCAAACAGCTACTGCTAGTATTTTTTGGCTTCTTCAGAGAGAAGCAAGCCATTTGGGTTGATACAACAGGGACTGCAGTCCCAAGAGAAACTAATTCTTTGTTGGACTGCCCTAAAGATTCACAAGGTAGACAAAATGAGCCAGCAAACATGGCCCTAAGAGTGCCAACACCAAAGCTGACAAATCCATCCTCTTGTCTCCCTTTCCTCAGATTCTTTTCTGGAACTAATTTGAGGAAAAACCCTAATTCTGGGTCTTCTGGCAAAGAGTACCTAAAATAATTGCCCAGAATGGAAGATTCTGCTAGTGCCACATTTCTTTGGCAAGGCAAGAGAAAAACTGGGAAGAGAGGGATAAAGAACAGAACCTGGATGACTGAAGGGTGCCAAAGCAAGAGCTTTGCGCCAGTTGCCATTCTGCTTGAAATCTGCACTGAGGAGCCCAGTGGTCTCTGCTCCCAGCAAGCTGGCCATGGCTTAGAAGAGTTGGCTAGAGCAGACCCTGGCAGCACAGCTGATGACAGCGAAAACTCGGAGTAGCAGACGGGCCAATAGCCCATTGGTAGAGGTCAGGAATATCTGATCATGCACACTTCTGCCATTACAGACCTCTCACTGAGTACAAATCCAGCCTATTTCATGCTCGTGGTTTAGAGGATGTTTTAACTGCTTATCAAATCAGTTCGCATTTTTCTAGCCTTGACAGAACAAGAGCCAACAACAGACACCGGATGCAATTCTACCTCTAATGTTTAGAGTTGAGACATGATCTATTCAGCCAGGCTATGGCTTTCTAAAGTTATCCAGCAGAATAGCAGCAGTCACCCAGCAACAGCAACTTCTAAATAGGGAAACCATGTAGAACAAAACAAAACAAAAAAGTAAAACACCTGGTTTGGGAAATACTGCCTTAACTGAAAGGAGACTTTCTACTCCACACACTACACTAACACCAATTTAGGTGAGTGAGCAGGCAGTCCCCCGTGAGACTAGTTAAACAGGCTATGGTATACTAGCTCAATTGCCTGGACAACATCAGGAGTCAAAGCCTAGGGAGCACTTGAAGAGCACAGCAAATAACCCATCTACCAAAATAATCATCATCAAAAACAGTCATTCACAAAATTTTTGTCAATCAGTACTTTGAAAAATGAGCCATCACTTTTTGTGAAGATAATGGATGGGAATTCAATCTAGGTCACAGCTATGGAAAAAAAAAAATGTCCATTGCTTTGGACTACAGGGATTGCTGAGAGCATGCAATTTGGACATAGTGTGTTGCAGTGTAGAAACGGTCATGGCTAGATAGAGGCTTTCTTTTGACCAGAGTGCTGCAAAGAAATCTATTTTGTGTGTAGGCAGAAAGCCTAGATGAAAAAGTTGTGCCAGCAGCATCTTTAAGAGACTTTACTTGGTGCAACCTGGGTGAAACTTCAGGACCAGTGAAGACTGAGTACCCACAAGTAGAACAAAACATTTACAAGATGAGTGATAATTATTGAGCCTCTTACAAGTCCCAGATCAACACAGGAAGCAATATGATACTGCTCAGAGGTGCTTTTGCTAACAGAAACACACTCAGCAACAAAATAATTGGAAAAAATAATAAAGTCATTAATACAATTTTGTATGTTTACAACAGACTATGCTTCTGTGACATTTACTAAACAATTCGAAGCAGCAGAAGTTTGGAAGTCCTACATACTATATTTGCTTTTTACTGCTGCATCCCCACGGTCATTAGTCACAGTATTTTAAAAAAGGGGTATACGTAGTGGTTGTGCTCAACAGAGGCTACTTATAAAAAAAAAATATGGGGAAGTTGTACAGTAGACTGTCAAGATTATAAACATTATGTATCTCAATGCTGTATTTATATGGTCATTAGTGCTAAAAAAGGCTTCAGCCTCTTTTGCTGGAGAGGACTGCGACGGAGAGTATCTATATACAATGGCATGCTTCACCTTCATGCAATCTCTGCACAGGCAGATGAATTCAAGACAGAATTCCAGATTCTTTGTTAAGGACGGAAGTAGTGTTTGAAGCTCTAACTTAATGTGTGCCATGCCTTTCGATCTTGTATTTTATGAATGCTGCTTTACTGTAGAATAAGGTATGTTCGTAAACTGGAATGCCACCTGAAAGAAACTTAATTCAGCCACAAGATGGGTCCTTTTTGCCCATCAGAAAGACAGACAGTACGGACCACAGAAATGCCAGCTTCAATCACAACTGAAGATATCAGGACACACGTGGGAGTTAATTCATCTAGACACTGGGAGATCCCAACTGCTTCCATCCTGCTCCATTTCTGATACCAGCAGACTATCACAATACTGCACTCTAGGGTCAGGCTCCAGCTGCCCTCCAGGTCTGGACACAGTGGGCAGGGACAAGAGGGAGATTTGCTTTGACACCCAGGAATAACTGCATCACCTTGGGAGACTGCATTTCAAGTTTTGCTTCCGATTATAATTATAATTACTTGGTGATGATCACCTCCCCTTTAGCTTAATTTAAAATGCTTCTGAGTTGGAGAGATGAATAACTGGAATTATCTGGGAAGAGCTGGAGTGATGGGGGAAGGACATAAAAGAACTTTTGTTCTTTCAATTCTTGTAGTTGGCAAAAACATGAAGAAAATATTGCCAATTAATTTTCCTCACAGTGGTAACCTTTGTAATTGTAACCTGTAACCAGTTATAACCATAATGTTGCTTGGTTCATACTAATTGCTGACTGTTGTGACCAAAACATGATGTTAAAACTTTTGGTATAGGGAAGGGAGGAGAAACACGGCACTGTTTGAGCTGACCGCGCGTCCCTGCTCTTCCTATACAATGTTGGTTGCCATCCTATGAGGCATAACTGCCAAGTGATACTGGGGCCTCAGCGCTGGGCCACCCATCAGATACACTCATTCAGGGTTACAACAAGGTACCCAGTGAGAAGGAGGAATCAAAAAAATTGAGGTAAATTCTATCTGGAAGACAACAGCACTGGAGAGAAGACAAGTGAACGTAAGGATCTGGCACTCCCCCGCTGACTGTCTCATGTAGATTTTCCTCTTTTCACTTCCACAAACCACAGCATGATTACTGTTAAGAACCAGGAACTAGTTAAAACTCAAAAGTAGAAGGAAACTTCACATACTTGCCTGGAGCTAAGGGCAGGGATCGGCAGTGCCCTGCTTGCACCAGGCACTGAGCCCCTCTCAGGCAGCACCAGGAGCGATGCTGCTGCTGCGCTCGTGGGGCTTCCACACTGCCCTCCACCACCGAGGCTGAGAACAGCCTGGACAATCCAGAATCACGGACCTAAAATGTCTTCTGATTAAGGAACGCATTGAAATTCCATAGCCCAAAACACATTTTCAGTTCTGGCTCTTCCCCAGATGATACTGATATTCCGTCTCATGATACTTCACTACTGATATAACTCTAATGAAAAGTATGGTGAAATCTCTAACGTAGCGTCTAAACCTTAGTTCAGCCATGCCGGACAGAGAACGTCTGGCTTGATGTCTTCTTTCAACACTTTCATTTATTCCATTTTACCAGCTTTCATGAAGATGGCTGTCTCTACCTTGCTCTGAATGAAAGAGATTATTTGAGAACAGGAAATAAAACCGACCAGCAAGAAAGGAGCAGCTGCTATAACCAAACTGATGATGACAGTGCGACCATCAAAGAGAACTAAGAGATTCCTATTACTTGCTATCTAGCCATCATCTTGGATATTCAGTGTGTTCTAAGTGCACAAGCTTAATTTGTTCTTGCACACATCATGAAAGCAAATCTAAGGAAAGGCCACTATGCAGATGAATCTTCAAGTGCAATCAACTAGTTGATCTACCAAAACCATAAAACCAGTACAGTCAATTTAATCTAAAAAGATATGTTAGATCCTTTTCCCACAGACCCTTAATCTTAAAAATAGTCTTTATGCATATGAGAAATGCAATGGTGTTTACAAAAATAATGGTTTGCAGCATTGGGCAATAAAGGCTGAGATTCTCTTTGCAAACAGATAAATATTTGCACACTGGTGCTGTGTGACCATGTACCCAAATATTATCTGTGTGCATGCAGAATACAGCACATTTCACCAGTTGCTTTATTTTGCCAGTTGCTGGAACCACAATAGCTGTTTCCTTTTCTTCCTTTCTAAACTCTAGTAGTCCGTAAAAGCAAAACCCACAGTCGGTACTGACACTGAGGATACCTAAGTGACACATGGAGACTTAATACTACTAAACACTTATACAACACTTTACATATTCTGAGCGATGTACAAACATTAACAAATTAATCCTCACAGCAGCTTGCAGGGTACCTAAGTATTATTTTCTAAATTGGGGCCAAATCTGTTGCTTGCATATACCCCCACTGAGATCAGGAACGGGTTTAGACCTAGACCTCAGACAACAGCAGTAACGGACATAAGAATATGTCAGAAGCACTGTCAAAAACTCAGATGAGGATTCAACAGATCTCATCTCACACCCACTTTCTCTCTTGCACATATTTGCTTTCACTCTGATTCCCACTACCCCACGAACGCTGGACTGTTTTTATTAAACTCCCATAAATACTAACATGACTTCACCACGGAGTTACCATCATTTTACACTGGAAACTCACACCTATTTTAAAGAGTATAAACAAACAAGGAAGCCCACATAAAATAAGTGGATTGTTTACTTACACTACCAAATGAAAACTAAACGGTAGTAACAATAGAGTAAATATGCTAAGATTTGGAATGGCAGCACTCACTGCCTCGAAAAAGGACTCTTAATTATAAGAATTATTACAAAGGTTAAAAGTGCAGAACGTATGGGGCTGCAAGGACGCATGCGAATAACACCACCAGTTAAGAGGGTTTTATAACATTTTTAACATACAAGTATCAAAGGCTACAAGCATTTATTTAGGCTCCAAAGAAAAGTCTGAAATTAATAACCAGAACAATGCAGACCACAGCACAGTGACTGCATATTCTGGACAGGCTAGTGGTGCTCATGAAGTCTATTGGTGGTTTAGAGGCTCAAACTGAGATACTGGTAAGGTTACAGTACCCATCCTCCAAAAAGCAATGTCAACATTGGACTAACTTCACTAACACACGAACCGGTTGCGTTGGTATACAACCAGAACGGGGGTGATCCTTGTTAATAGGTAACATTTGAACTATGGGACGGACAGAGAGGATCCACTCACGCCTAAAAAGGGTGTAACACTTACCATGAAACTATGGTGAGGAGAGAGGAAGAAGCTGGCTAACGAGCGTGGCTGCTGAGGTTTGCAATCAGGCTGGGGTTAGCTCTCACAAGCTCCACATGGCCATGAAGAGGGCGATGCTTACACAGCAGCTGGCAGGGGTTTGCCGCTCAACTTTCTCCAGCCCTGAAAAGCAGCCTGGCAGCCTTCTAGCTCTCCTGGCTCTCAGATGCACCTTTTTCTTCTTTTATGATCAACAGTCCCAGGAGAGACTTCAGAGAAAATGTTGGCCTCGAGTACTCAAAATACTCAAGAGTTAAGTCTGGCATTTTTAGAATACCTGCGGGTAGTCTGGCAAATCAAGTATCCCACATTCACCCATCTCTAATGATGATTATTATGCACCAACAGCTGTCTACAGTTCAATGGATGAGGATCTAATTGATCTCATTACCTCCCCCCATATAAAGTGAAGAGCGTCCCTGCTCTGTGGGTCTGGGGATCCTATGCTGACTGAGGGCCTTGTGCTGAAGACCTGGAAATGGACTGTTTGGTAGTGCTGTTAGTTTGTTTTCAGCTGGTCAAAATCCACAGGAACAAACATCTTGTAATATACTGTATAATATATTACAATGTGGCTTTTGTCTTACCAGTTTAATACTGAATAGCTCTGATAGCATTCATATGAATATTAATTTTGTAATAAAAAGCAATAGGCTGGTGTATTAGTTATGCGTTCTTTTGTTACTCTTAGTCTTTAATTATTATTATTAATGCTATTATGTCCAATTTCGCCTCACCTCGCTCACCCTCGCAGTCTCCGCTGCGGTGCCCTGTCTCAGGCAGCCAGCTCCTTCTGGAGCCAACGACAACGTTCCTCAATTAACCCTCTGGCAGGGTGCACTACAGGATATACACGGTGTTGCTTCCTCTCCTACAAGTCTCTGAGCATCATTTCTGTCCTGCTGGCTACGAGACAGCCGGGGACCCGAACCACCTCCTTCGGCGCAGGTTGCCTGCCCGGCACAGCTGGCCCTGGGCACGGTTTGCCATGGGGCGCGTATAGCCGGAATATTTATGCTGGGGTGCTGGAGATGAATCTGTATTTCAGATTTTAAAAGTTACATTTCCGAAAAAAGAAAAGCCATTTGCAGAAACAAAAGGCCTGAGTCCACCTCTTTTGGGTGGGTGTAAATCTTCTGTCTTTAATAAAGTTATACCTGATTTATAACTGTATGAGAGGAGATTCTGGCCCATAATATAATATAAAACGCTCAGCTTTCTGCGGTTTGCTTATTCATAAAGATTACTCCAATGTCACTGTGGAAAAGATGCAATGAAAAATACCTATTACTCTGCAGCTATGCAACTGCCAACCCTCTCTTGTTTTTAAAAGAATACCACTGTTCATTTGCTAGTCTACAGCAGATATATTTTTAACATAAAAACACTATATTTAATTGGTTATGGATCTCAGTTCTTTTAGCACTACTGGAAATCACACAAAAACACATTAGTACAGAGCAATTAGTGCAATGGCAGTAAACAACTAAGGCACTATTAAGCTGTGGGTGATTAAATAGTATTACTTCTTTATTTTTTATGATATTAAACTTAGAGAAGATTTTAAACATATATTCCCGTTAACATTAATAAATGATACAAAGAGCAGGTGTCTCTAACTTTCTTAAGACGATTTTCGTCAGGGCACTTCAGTTTATAAAAAGATTTTCTTTTAATGGAAGTCTGTCTCTTTATACGGTGTATCACACTATTTCTTATCTCGCTACACTGGGACATTTATACAGTAATATTATTTAATGGGAGTTATGAAATCACACACTGTTCCTTCAGAAAATAATACCCGTATCTCTACCACCAAGGAACAAAGAGCTACCAAACTCCCAAAATAATATGCAATTATTTATATCCGTGCAAAGAACAAACCGGGTACTATTTGACAAATTTACTACAACGGGCTATAACAAACACTGTGATAAGTTAGCTTGAATGGCAGTAACCTTCAGGCAACATAAAAGACGAGAATCTGACCCAAGGACAGAACCCTTGTGGTATACCTTTTTAATCTGCCTAGCCCTCACAATCTCTCTGGACTCTGTACTTGTTTATAGATCATCCTCATGGTCTGGCACATCTTTTCCTCGGCATCTGATTAAGTTAACAATGTGCTGCTATTTGCATGCAGATTTGCCAGGCCTTTCTCTACAGCTGCTCCCAAAGACTTGGTCTTTCTCTGTAATGTGATAGCACAGCAGTCAGTAAATGCAATCTTTGTCAAACCCAGGTGTGCTCTTGATTTGGTTCTCATTCGTTCCAAGCAATTTTTCTTTCTGTAGCATTTATAAGGCTCTATTATAGTATAGCCACATCTGGAGCTAAAATTCTTCTATTAATTATATACTTTTACCACGATAAAGACAAATTCAGAGATAGCTGCTAACATTGTTGTTGTTGTTCTTATTCCCTTTTTGACAGCCTGTATTTTATTCCTGTAGAAATTTAATTTTTAAAGCAGCATTCCTGATTTTGATTTCCATAAAAACAGTAATGCAAGCACAAAATCCAAATATTTAGTATCTCTAAAATCATGCTATCAATTGCACTATAAAGTATTAAGCTTTTTTTTTTTAACCTTTCAATACTTTGCACACAAATACGATATAATAACAACATATCTGTCTTGTGAAAAGAGTTACAATCTACTTGAGAAAGAAAGAAAGTGGTTAAAGAAAAAACAAAAAACTTACTCAGTCCCTAGTGGACGCTGGTTCACATCACAGAATCACCAAACAATTTGTTCCCTCCACAGTCAAAAAGCAGAACCAAATTTGATCAGCATGGTGGCTTAAATGCTGTATTTTCTTTGTGCAATGAGGGTAATTTTTCAAGATCAGGTTTGAAGTAGATTAGTGCAGAAATATGAGCTAAGCCTTCACTCTTATCATCTGAGTATGGATAAAGGATGCATTCACCCAAGAGCACCGCAAGTTATTTTCTAAGAAAAATTTTTCCTACCTCCTTTTTTCATGTGTGTGAATACAGAGATCCTCACAACGAAGTAATAAATGGAGACTAGCAAACAGGTTTGACAAGTGAATATTTGCTGCGCAAATGTACATTTAAGAGGAAATACTAGAAATCTTATTCCTTAATTTTAAATCGAATTTATGATCCAAAAAGGTAGGCTTCTTTGCTAGGTGAGTACCAGTGCCTCAGGAGAGGTCAGCATGCTTTTAAAATACAGGAGCACGACAAAGAAATACCAGTCCCCTCCAACGGGGAATGAACTCCACCTGACCAAATCGCCCTTAGGTGGTCTGCTCTAACGCCCGGGCAAGCCAGGTTAACAGGGACACACCGGGCTGAGACCCTGACTGCAGCGTGAATCCTTTTTAAAAGGGAGTATAAATGGCAAACTTTTTTCCCTTAATCATATTTCTTTCATTGCGCTTTCACTGATTTTTTTTTTTTTTTACATATTTGTATCAAAACAAAATAATGCAAGCATTCCGTGCCTGTGCAGCTGAATTCACTGAAGCACTGATGATTTCTGAACTATTTTTCTTTAATAAAATTATGAATAAAACCATCAAACTAGCTTTACCCATGAAAAAGAAAATATAGCTGTAATGTTCCTCATGGCGGACTTTTTAAACTATTCTACTGAGGGCAAAGCTTTTATTTATTTATAGCACATTTTATCTTCCTAAATCACTTATTTCAGCTTATTAGTTTGGCCTTACACGCACCCGCTCCTTTGCACGCACACGCAGACGCACGCTCACGTGCACGCACGCGCACATACACACACGCGCGCGCGCAAAACGGTAAAAAATCAGCAGTCAGACAGAAGCTGTGTAACCAGATTACATCACAGGTTACGATGGAAATAAATAAAAGCAAATCTCTTCTGCTTCTCTAGCGTGGTATTTTAGTGGCGATGGTTTGACTTTTGGCCCACACACATATGCCAATGGCAAGGCTAACTCTAGGGACTAACAAAAAAGAATGTGTGTTCACAGCTGTACAGTACACCAATACAGATTACATGTTTTCAGTGTTGCGGCCACAACAGAATGCTAATTAACATACTGGAGTGATGAGAACGGCTGTAAGGGCCTTATTGTTCCATTATTTCATGCAGCCCAGCTGCCTTTGTTTATGTCACTTATCCTCTCGTGCCACAGGTTTTTACTCCAAAAATACTATCCCAATACAACGTTAATATTTAAAAAACAAAGAGGTGGCAGATTGTCATTTTTGTGTCAGTCTCAAACTGCAGAACTGTTAAGCTGTTCTGGTTCGGTATTTAGAAATAATTTAACAGCCATATTCAGACACTGCCTGCATTCTAACATAATGGCTGAATACTTGAACCAAGCAAATGCATAACTATCCTGACATCACTTATGAGATTTAGATTGGTCAGTTAATGGAAGTCTTTACCAGAATCAATACCATAACAGCTTCTTGAAATGAACGTGATTTTTTACACAGAGTGCTGTGAACAATAAGTACAGAAATATCCTACCTTTGTATACAGCACAAAGGAACTGGGATTTGAAATTAAGAAGCAATTACAGGTTTTTGCAAAGTAATGTTACAGTTGATTATTAGAAATAAACACATACAAAATAAGCACTTTTTAATAAATAGCTGGAGAATATTAAAATTCCACAATCCTATTATTCCTTTTTTCCTACTTTTTTAACAGCCATTTTATCTGCTAGCTTGGTTATCATGTTGCTGTTAAGGATTAATATTGATGATTGTTGCCAACAATGGTTAAATATTGCAGAAAAACACTTTTTATGAAAGAGATGTAGCCCTATCTGACTGTAAGTAATATTAGTTATGCCTGCTGCTTTGACTTCTTTGATTGATTTATGAAAAAAGCAATGTTAAATACCACTATTATTCCTATTTGTATTACAGTAGTGCCTGAACGTCTCAGCTGATATTGGCCAGATGCAGATCCGGGACCCTGCACCATGGCTAAGGAGACAATAACTTCCCAGTACAAAAGGAGAAAACAGTCCCTGTCCTCTGAAGCTCACGACTCTCACCTCGGATCCCAAAAGCATTTATGTTTCCAAAAGGAGGAATCCACCCAAATGTCTTCCGTGAAGCCACGCACATGGCTAAGTTTACCCACAGGTTTAAAGAAACCAGCAAGGTTTTATTTAGTGAGTAGCAACAAGTGTCCAACTTAACGTGAGAAAGTGTGAAACAAGGAGGAGAAAACCAAAACCAACCACCAACAAAAAACCAGACCAGCCAAAGAAAAGCAGGACACTGGTGGCAGGAAGCTCAATGTACCGCTACCTGGTTGCGAGTCGAAGTTGCTTTCCCTCATTTACTTGGTATAAACAAAAAGGCAACATTAATGACAAAGAGTTTTCCAAACAATTTATTCCATCAGTTGCCTGTAATTGCTGTCAGAGCCTGAGCTTGGCTAGAACCCGAAGCGTTAATGGTGCATTTCTTCCTCAAATTAAAAGAGAAAAAGATTCTAGATCCTGTTTCACAAGTTCAGGTTTACCAACGGCGGGCGAGGGACCTCACAACGTACCTGTTGCCTTGGACACACCTGGCGAACAAGAAATCAGAAAGGGTAACTCTTCCCAAAAATGTCATCTCCCTAATCAAAGACACGCTGCTGTTAATCAGGAAGCACACCAACGTCCTGAAAACGTCCAATTGAGTGAACAAGCCCTAGTTGCTTTTTAATGAGTTTAACTGGTAATCTCAGATAAATGTGGAACTGCTTGAAGTGTCCGTCTTATGTGAGGCAGTAATGAGAGGATTTAATGTTTTCTACAGCCTACACAGCTTATAGCGGTGAACATGCCACAGGTGTGGTACAATCCAATATAGAGTAGTTTCTCAGCTATGACCATTCCCCTACTGTGGACAGAACATAGATTTTTTTAATTGGATCCAGGAGCTAGCTAAATTACCCAGCTGCTCTGTGTTTAAGCCCCCAGCTAGTTTATATACCAATAATAATAAACTTTCTATAATAGCAACCCAGTCTATTATAGTATTTCTCGCTCAAACTAAAAGGGGGCCACTTTTACTTCAGCTATGTTCATGGATGACACCATGGGATTTGTCCCTTCCTGAAACTGCAAAAACATTATAAAAAGATATAAGTACGTGCTCAATTAATGGAGTTACGTTTTGTTTTGTTTTCCAATAGGATGATCTGCTATTTTACGATACAGGCACACAATATCATAAGCCTATCAGTTGGGAATGCATTGGAAAGTTGGCTTTTTATTCATGTTTATTTACCACAACAAAGCAACACGTAGTCACAGTCACAAAATGAAGTATTGACAATGGCCTCTTAATAAATTTTGCGTGCTACAATTGTAGGTACTAAAAAACTTCTCTCCAGATAATCCATTCATGCATTTATTTAAAAAAATAGCATTTAATTCTGACATCAATTAAATAAAATTGTTTACAGTGTGTAGTAGGTGTGTTGTTGGAACTGTGATAGTCTATTCTAAGAATGACAAGTGTTACACAGAGGTGTAATAGCTTTTACCAGACCAGCCAATACAGCTGGGGGTGGGGGGAAATCCAGACAAGATTTTGGGACCAGAAGAAGGACTTGTTTGCTCTAAAATGTAGCAATTTTTTCTCTGCAGAGATATCTGTTGGTTTACTAACGTGTTACTTCTCTCTAAATTTTGTCTTTCTGAAAACCCATTATAAAAATATTTGTAAAGTTAACACTTTAAAAAAACTCAAACCCAACAAACCACTACAGCTCACATTGCAACCTCCCCGAAGGTAGGAAGAAAACTGCCATGACTGGACTGAAAACTGGACATGACTGGACATTGCTCCATAACTTTCAGCGAAGTACTTCTTTCAAACTTAGTTCATGAAATTCTACTGAAATTAACTTCTTGTAGCTTAGGCTGATAAAAATAATAGCAACAAGGCACTAAACCACTAATAAACTGATTACAAGGTCACATAAACGGATATTCATACAGCTGCTGGGCATAGTGCGTAAGTAACTTCAGGTGCAAACCATAAAACGCTGCAGTGCGTATGTAAGCACAGGCAACTACAAGAAAAGGTTGTCACATTTCAAAAATATATGTCCTCTCTGTACTTAATTAGGCATTTAAGTTAAAATTTTTCCCATCCTAATTGTAGATTTAAAATCCTTTTTAGAGCTGAATTTACCAAAGCCTAATAATTTCCTAACAGTGGCTCCAATTCTGCAAGAAAAGCCTGCCAGTTCGCAAAGGAACTCCAAGACTCTCCTACGTTATTTATCTACACCATATACAGCGTACTCACTCTACAAACACAGACATTTTCAAAACAACCCTCAAAAAAGGGTACTTCTGTTTTCCTAGTCATTCCCAGACAATCCTCAGGAAGAAACAAACTTAGCTTGAAAATCCTCGCCTGCAAGCAAATGTCTAAGCACTATGTAGCTGTCACAAGGCTGACAGCTTATTCTATGGAGGAGATCACACCTTCCCACAGAAAATCCCATGGGAAAGGATGGGAACAAAAGAAATCCTGATGCGATCCATCCAACTGAGCAGGGCAGCAGTTGCCTTCTGCTGAGGACTAACCTGGCAGCCCCATCAAGCCTATCCTATTGAGCCCTACCCCTCTGTCCAAAACGTCACCAAAAGATTTCCACACCTTGCTCGAGCCCCAGCCCCTGGTGTTGCTCTGCATGACGCCATCACGTGTCACACAGAGCTGTCCGTTTGCTCTGGGACGAGCTCGCCACTCCAGTTATACGTGTGGTTGCGGAGCAGGGAACCGGCCGTGCCACGGCACAGAGGAGTACCACTGGAAAGCGCGCTCTCCAGCAACAGCCCAGCATGGCTCCCTCTCCTCACCAGCAAAATTGGTAGCTGCTCCACAAGGGAAGCAGATAGCAAGTCAAGGACATCTGCGCAGGGGCTTTGTGCCTCCACGCAAACTCTAATCCAATTACACCCATGCTTTCATGGATCCTTAAGAGGCTCCAAGAAAAAAATGGCTTACGGTTTGAGCTGCATTCCTTTTTCCTGGTCTTTGTGGACCAGAAGTTGATGATTTGCAGCTTCCTATAGTTCCCAACCCATCCATCCCTACCTGCCAGCCTCCACTCCTTCCCCCCACAGTGCTCCATCATCAATCAGTTCTTCAGATGCTTGCCAGAGATCTGCTTTGTTCTGCATCCAATTCCAAGTGGCTGTACATAATAAGAATTTCATTCCCATGCCTGTGCTTTCCGCCTGGGAAATTGAATCCTTCATGCCATTATCCTTCTATATTGTCCTCAGACTGTATGGAAACGCTTCCACAGTAGTCCAGAAAAAGGAAGCCTGCTACAGAAGCTGAGCCCTTCATCTGGAAGAAGAAGCTTTTCCACATCATGATTCCCCTTGTCTGAGAAAAAAACCTTTTGCGTTTCAGTCACCTTGTGCAAACACCCAGGATTTCCAGACTTAAAAATTATGTCACATGGAACATAAGGCATTCCCTTGGTCTTAGAAAATCCCAAGGCCAAGGGAATCTTGGGGCCTGATTCCGTAGCTGAGGAAGCATTATTCTGACCAAGCTCACCATCCCCTGGATGCCCCTTGGTAGGCACATGCTTTACACACCGAATGCCAGGAAATGTGATGGTTTCATAATTTCTTTGTTAAGTTTTGCATAAGTTGTTTGGTTTTTTGGGGGGTTAAGTTTTACATAAATTTGGGGTTCAAGAGAACCTATAGTTCTACAGAAGTCCAGTGATTTTGGCACAAACTCAGGAATATCGCATTGCTGAACTGACACGGCTGTAGTTCAGCCATTGATGTCCAAAGCCATGTTCCCTCTAGCCAACTGAATTTTTTCCAGTGCTCACAGCGCACCCAAAGCATGCGCTATTAATCAGCTAATGTAAACTGTGTTATGCCTTATTGTATTACAGACACTGGATTTCTGTTTTTGCTGGTGAGATCTTGTTGCATCAGAGGCATATTTTTAAAGAAAATGCTGCTTCAGTTGGGGTGAATTTGTGAATTGCCAAGCATGAAACACGCATCACCCTTTTAAAGCAACCAACTGGCATTACCATAACGCCATCATTCAGTGTATATGAAGTTATACTTTCAAATACTCAGGCATAACTGAGTGCTCAAAATCCCTTATTTGAAGAACAACAAAATAATAAGAAATAATAATAATTATAGCAATAACTGCTTAGTATTTGTATGATAAAAGTGCTGAAAAGACATTAACTAATTAGTGCTCACAACACCCATGTGAGGCAGAAAAGTATAATTATCCACATGCTACAGATGGAAAACTGACAATGTGGAGTTACCTGCCTTTCTGAGACATGCATGAGGGGATAATCACCTAATGCAAATTCATGAAAACCCCTGCGGGGAAAGCACCAGTACAATGGTCACACAGGTTTGGTTTGCTCCCTGCAAGCTCCGGTGCAGTGAGCGTGCATCACAGAGAGAAGCAGTGTGGGGAGGCATGGGACACACAGACATACCTTCCATCTAGAAACTGTGCAGAGAGGAGATGGAGACAGCTGCACAGGTCATTAAAGGCAGCCTGATCACTTGAGCTTGACACCATTTTTTAGAACGTCACTCACAGTGATGGGGTGGCAGAGCCAGGATGGAAGCCAAGTGGCTTTTGCAGGAGCGAGATACCTGTACTGAACCCAACGGAACATACAGCTTTTGCAGCACAATCTTCCACCACATACTTAAGATTCAAATGAAACACTTTGGGGTTTCCTATATGTCCTGGTTTTGGCTGGGATAGAGATAATTTTCTTCCTAATAGCTGGGTGTTGATAACACACTGAAGTTTTAGTTGTTGCCAAGCAGTCAAGGACTTTTCAGCTTCTCATACTGCCCTGCCAACGAGAAGGCTGGGAGTGCCCAAGGAGCTGGGAGGGAACACAGCCAGGACAGCTGACCCAAGCTGGCCAAAGGGGTATTCCATGCCATATGACATCATGCTCAGCGTATAGACCTGGGGGAAGCTGGCCAGGGGGCCACTGCTTCTAAGGGACCAGCTGGGTATGCATCGGTTGGTGGTGAGCAATTGTTTTTCATTTGCATCACTTGTTTTTCTTAGGGTTTATTCCCCCCTTTTTTTAATTCTCCTTTTCATTACGATTTACTATTATATTTTATCTCAATTATTAAACCGTTCTTAACCCACAAGTTTTCTCACTTTTACCCTTCCGCTTCTCTCCCTCACCCCACCATGGGCGGCTGTGTGGTGCTTAGTTGCCGGCTGGGGTTAAACCACGACACTAAACTCTCCTTGCACACGGTACATTCTAACAATGGCTCATTTAGTGGATTTTATTTTTTTTCCTGTAAGACTGTTAGCTCAATTCTACATAACCAAGAGGTTTGGGTGACTTGCATAAAGCATGGGTAAAACTACCGCTACCAATCACAGTCAGAGGCTGATCAAAGCCAACATTCATTAACTTTGAACACAAAATTGTCTGAATCCATCAGTAACTGCAATGGTGCCTAATTAAAGAAGGCATTGCCTATTTCAAAAGCCATGCTATCTAGCTGGACCATTGAGCAGTAGAGAAAAGTAAAGAGTAGCAAAATCTCATATGAAGGAATTAAAAAAGCACAGTGATTTCACTCTTTATGCATGGCACAAGTTATTATCTCAAACAGTGACATCGATAATAGGGGCCTTTATTTAGAGAGTGCTGAGCTTCAGCAATTCCCATTCACTTTAGGTGGAATTGAGGGTGCTCAGCAGGACTGAAAAAAACAGTGACCAGCTAAACATTGTAGTGTGTGGTCCAGGAAGCTGGAGAGTGCCTGGAGAAAAAGGAAGAACCATAATTAAATACAAACCTAATGGAACACGGAGAGCCAGGATCCTGCGTTCTCCCCGGTAGCACTTTTACCAGAGTGAAACGGAGCAACAATAATCTAAGCTTTATTCCGCCTAGTCCCACTTCCACACAAATAGTCTAGGAAAAATAGCAGTGAAGCTATCAGTCCCAGGAAAGAAACCGCATTGAGGGAAACCTCAACAAAATTTTACTTCAACTTAGAGATGAAGAGATATTCTGAACCATTTCTCACGTACATCCATTGATGTTGCAAACAGGGTTTTTTGCTGTATGTTGCTCCTGCCCTTTTGCATTTCATCTTTGACTACTCCAGCAAACCAGCCTCACTAGGAGGAATGTTTACGAAAAAAAAGGAGCTTCAATGACTTGCCAAAGCAACCCTGAGCTGTATATTAGACCGTACTGTTGAAACACAGTGATTCCTAATGGCTGGGCTGGCGCAGGAGGCTGCTGGGACTCCCTGTGAACGCTCACCCGTCAGGAAGCAGAGCGCTGGCTGGAAACGGTTAAGCGGGCTCACGCGTGGGACGGAGCAGGTGGTGCATTATCCCAGCGGGGTGAGGACACTGCAACGCCCCGGCGGAGCTTTCGCCTCCCCCTGAAGTCAACAGGGGTGCTGCCATCGAACTCAACGGGGCCACGGCCTCGTCCGGCGAGCACACCATGCAGCCCAGGGGAGCAAACTCAGAAGCACCCGACGCTGGGAAGAAGGCATGAACTGACTTGTTATTTTTTTGTTTTTGTTGCTAATAAAGCAAAACCCCAAGGAGGAGCTGAGTTTTTAGTCTATTTAGTATAGATTTTCTTTTAGAGAGTATTAGGATAGGCATCTGCTTCCAGTTACATCTATGAGCCAATGAGGAAACGTAAAGACCTGCACATGACTTCTGCAACTAATCAACGTGGTGAATATTTACAACAAACTGTTTACAATGCAAACAATCAGCAGCCCAAGCATTGCTCCATGAAGAACACTGCAAATAATTTCAAGCAACAAAGCAACATGAGAAAATGCCTATCTGCTCTCAGACAATTTGTGAACAAAATAAATTACTCCCCAAACTCACATAATTTCAGGTCTTTTAGGATCTTTGCCACTGAAGTCAATGACAGCTTTGCCATCAACTTTTACACAACAAAGCGCCCAATATTTAACAGGAAAATATGCTACTAACAACCTATATACAGAGCACCAGGAGCCCTGCTTAGAAAAGTTTCTATCCTTCTCAGACCAAGGACTCTAAAATATTTTGCAGACACACAGAATTCCTATATAATCGGATTTTATTTTAATTACAGACTAAAATTAAATATTTTGGTAATCTATGGATTACAGAAAAGACTGGAATCAAATCTTCAAGCAAATTCAGAATCCGACATCACTCTTCCCTTGCATAGTGTATTGGGTTTGCACGGTGAGGTTTTGGTAGCGGGGGGGCTACAGGGGTGGTTTCTGCCAGAAGCTCCCCCACGTCCGATAGAGCCGATGCCAGCCGGCTCCAAGACGGACCCGCCGCTGGCCAAGGCCGAGCTCATCAGCGACAGCGGCAGTGCCTCTGGGTAACAGAGTTAAGAAGGCGAAAACCCCACCAAGAGCAACTGCAGCCAAAGCGAGGAATGAGAATATGCGAGAGAACAACCCTGTGGACACGGAGGTCAGTGAAGAAGGAGAGGCAGGAGGGGCTCCAGGCGTGGAGCAGAGATTCCCCTGCAGCCCATGGAGAGGCGGGCTGGCCCTGCAGCCCATGGGGGTCCATGGTGGAGCAGATATCCACCTGTAGCCCATGGAGGACCCCATGTCGGAGCAGGGGATGCACCTGAAGGAGGCTGTGACCCCATGGGAAGCCCGTGTTGGAGCAGGCTGCTGGCAGGACCTGTGGCCCCGTGGAGAGAGGGGCCCATGGCAGAGCAGGGGCAGAGTGTGAGGAGTCCTCGCCTGAGGAGGAAGGAGCGGCAGAGACACCGGGTGATGAACTGACCACAACCCCCATTCCCGTCCCCCTGTGCCGCTGGGGGGAGGAGGGAGAGAAATGGGGAGTGAAGTTGAGCCTGAGAATAAGGGAGAGGCAGGGGGGAAGGTGTTTTTAAGATTTGATTTCTCATTACTCTACTCTGATTTGATTGGTAATAAATTGAATTAATTTTTCCCCAAGTCAAGTCTGTTTTGCCCATGACGGTACCTGGTAAGAGATCTCTCCCTGCCCTTATCTCAACGCACGAACTTTTTTGTTCTATTTCCTCTGCCCTGTCCTGCTGAGGAGGGCAGTGACAGACCAGCTTCGGTGGGCACCTGGCGTACAGTCTTTTTTATTTTTCCATGGAATCAATGTGGTTTCTAATCTCAGTACAGCAAGCACGGCCTGTGGTCTGTGCTCCTTCCAGGCAAGCCACACTATCTAATGTGTGTACACATGCCGATGGCCAAATAAGATGCTGACTTTAAGATGCATGACATAAAGCCAAAATAGTAGGAGTAAGCCTGAAAATCAGAAATCCATCACTTCTTTAGCATACATAACAGAGTAACCCACCTTTTTTTTCCCCCAGCACTTCTAACGTCAATTTACAATGACAGCAAGAGTAACACACTTGTCCATGAGACAGAGAGCTACGATGAATGGCATGTCTTAAAGTTTTATCCACCTATCTAGACATATCGTGGCCTCTTGTCTAAGTACAATGAGGGGCGATTGAAAAGCAGCCATATTCTGGCTCATCTGCCTTATCCTAGAGAGCCAGCTTGATCTGTATTCACTGACAAATAAAAACAGAAGTGCAAAAGAAAGGTGCATTAAAAATGGTGACAGTCTCGTCGAGGCTATCGTTTAAATACCATGAGAACTCATTTCTTCCTCCACATCCCAATACTAACCCCAAGAAAGATGTCCAATTATAAGCTATTTACAAAAAAAGCAAAAGTTCTTACATAAAACCCGATCAAGCTCCAGTTAACTGAAAGAATATAGCATTAAGGTTTATGCTCACAAAAAAATACAGCAACGGCATTATTATATAGAGCCAAAGATAGTCACATAAGCACACACACAAAAAGACTTTTGTATGGCATGCCCTGTATAGTGAGAAGGGTTAAATTTATGTTCCATTACTAGCCTTTTTT
>VXBL01005517.1:114400-119400 GCA_013400195.1 Aramus guarauna | reverse complement strand
TCATTCCGATATGAACTTCACCCTGAGAGTTCAGAGAGAGACTATATGATGTATGGGACATTATAATCAGTCCTAATACATGCAAGTGCAGGCTAAATATACATACTGGTGGAAAAATAAGCTTGTCAGACAATTTCTCAGTTTTCTTATCTCCGCAAGTTCGGAATTTCCAAAGGCACACTGATTTCTAATTTCTTCTGAAGAAATGTTTTTTTCCTGAAGAAGGCTCAACATATATCAAAAGATGTGTTACTCATTTGGTACTGGCCCACTTAGGACTAAAGTAAATACCTGCTGCGCCTGTACTCATAGAGGTGCTGTCTGATGGGACACGTAAAGATCCCTAGTAACTCCCTTCACATAGTGTCTCAATGCAAAGCTAAGGTTCTTCCTTGGCTGTTCCTGATGGACTGACAGGCAAATTTAAGTGGTAGTCTGAGATCTCGGAAATCTTTCAGACTGAGCAACAATTTAAAAATTACAAATTGTCCCTCCAGGTCACACTCCTCTGCTTCGTTAAATTAGTAGTCCAAGTAGAAGAGGGATGTACCAGCTCCATTCTGAGGGACCTTGTCCCAGTTGCCTTGATAAACCTCTTCTGAACATGGAAGGTATTTTCCCAACAGACTCCTGCAAGGAGCCAATTCTCCCCATCTGAGAAACTTCCTTTACCAAAGGTTGAAGAACTCCCACTGTTTCTTGTAGGGGAAGAGAAACAGGACCAGGCTTACAGTTAGTCACTCATGACAGGTTACATGACCCAAACCTGCCAAACCTCCTGAAGCACCAATTTCCAAATCCCACAACAAGCGGCTGATCTACATATGTCCAACAAGTCTGATGCATTCCAGACATGTTGGATATACTGTGCACAAACGGACAGCTCTAACACCTGCAATGAGGCTCACATAGCTGGGATACAAAGCATTTGCTGCTTACTGACATAGCAATCACATATGCACAGCAGCTTTGCAAACAAACATACGAGACCTGCTAGTGTGAGGTATCTGATGCATCTTACCTCCATGTGAGCACTTCAGAAGACACAGGTTCTTCCTTCCCCCCGCCCCGTTTTTTTCTTTTTTTGCTTTGTTTTGTTTTGAGAAAAGTCTACTTTTTGTGATAATACTCTTAATTTTTCTAAGCAAATGAGTGTAGTACGTGGGCTAAAACCTACCAGTCCCAGACCATGCAAGATCCTGGAGCTATCCTGTTCAGCATCAGTTCAGTAGTGCATTGCAAGATATACACATACTCTAAAGCTGATTATTTAAAATAGAATAAAATTATAATGTACTTCACATGCATTTCTGAAGAATAGAAATCACGCTCAATCTAAATAAGCCATATATGATGGCTGCGCATTTATAAATGACACCACACATCAACAAACTAAACACTTAAGTCGTCATTTAAAAGACAGAATGCATTTCCAAATTTTAGAAATAAATCCAGTAGGTTCTATTATATTACACATTAACAATATAAATATTTTAATATATTGTAAAATGTATGCATTCAATGACTCATGTTAGGTTTGTGTGCTGTGGACAACTGTCTTAACAACAATGTTTATATGGCCATAACTAAGTTTTTAATTTAACACCCCATTAAGATGAGGTGAGAAGATTCACACCTGTCAGCACTATTGTTTCAAGTCCATCTCCATCTGGGTGCAGATGCAGCAAGACACCATTCCCCCGATTTACAGTGCTGCCACCTCGGAAGAGTGAACCACTTACTTCTCTTCCCCCATGCACATACAATGGAAATGCAGGTGTGCGAGCTGCAAGGTGTTTTGTTAATAGCACATCACTCACCAACACGCAGTAAATACTGAATGAATACAATAAGGGTATTTTCATTAGCTGGAGGCATTCCTGAAGAGTGAAATTCAGATGCCTACTACATGTTTAAGTAGAGAAAGATATACTGAGTTAAAGACAAAAGGGGTTTTTGAAACTAAGAGCAGAAAGTCCAAAATTTTACCAAAATAAAATACATATGGATGTAAAATGAAATTCCACTCACAGGTAAATTAATATCTGTGGATTTCCAGTTGTTTCACTCTGCCATCAAACCTTTCCAGTTTGAAGGTAGGAGCAGGTATTCAACACACCACAGAACAGCCTCAGGAACTTCAGAGCAAAGCCAAGAGCTTCCACATATCCTCAGGTTCTTCGCAATGAAGACAGTTCTGCGAGATGCAGAAGAACTTTAGCTCAGACAGCTATCAATGAGAGCTGTGGATATCCAGCACCGATCCTGACTGGGCTTTCAGGCAGGGCTCTTCTGCACTGAAGAGAATTCCTACTCCATTTATGGCACTGGCAGTCTTCTGACAGAGAAACAGCCATAACTCAGTTGCCTTCAGCCACAGCTATGAAAGGCAGGGAACAAAAAGGTGCACGTCCACCGTGCAAAGTGGAATCCCGCTACACACGTGCTTCTCCCACATCAGTGGGCGCAGAGCCCAGTACGTCCACTGTCACATTTACCTTCTGGTGTCCGTTCTGGGGTAAAGCCCCCAAACCTCCTACACTCAGAAGACAACAGCAGCCGTGGGGAATGATGCCAGACAGCTTTGAGAAGAGGTCTACCCCTCCCTGTTCCTGCAGCTCTCCGCTCACCTGTTCTGCAATTGGCCATGAGAATTTCATCTTCTGCACGACACAGGGAATTTGTTTCCTGCACTAATTTTGCCCCTTCCAAATGCAGAAACTTCAGAGCATGAGCAGTGCACAGGTGATGGGTCTATTCAGAAGAATACTAGATTTTGCCTCTTTTCCTGGGTCTCAGAAAATCTACATTGTTGAGAAGCTTGTTACTGAATCAGCCACTTATTGTATGTACAGATTACATAAACAAGAAGGTCAATTTTGTTTCAAACCTATATGAATATGGTTCTGGGACTGAATTAACTACTGATTGAAAAGTTACACATTTTCAGCCAGCTAATCATATTTTATTTCACTGCATGCAGACAGCAGTGCAATGAAATTAGCTGTTTGTTTGTACATTTTGGAAAAATGTTTTAACTTCAAGACTATAGAAAAAAAGAGGAAAAATTTAATGTGTGTCCAGGTGAGATTGCTAGGGTAAAAATAATCAGGTGATAACAACTGATTATCAACAAAAACTATGAGTTGCTTTCTCCTGATTTTTCACCATGCTCTTCCTTTCCTCAAAGTGTGCTCAGCCTTCCTCCATTGTGAATTTACAGTTTTAAGGCACAGCCTTATGTCTCCTAGCATAAAAACCATCCCAGAGATCTAACATTGCATTTGCTTACCCAGTATATAGATGTACAAATGCAGATCCTTTAGCAAGCTTTTCTCACATCAACTACCTGGTAAGAACACACACAGTAACAGTGCTACTTTTTATGTAGAGATGGTATTTTATGCAATTTCAGTCAAAATACCTATTAGCGGGTCATATTTGCCTATGACAGTTGAATCCTACCTGAAGATAGGTGCTTTAGTATGGTTATTGAAAACATCTGATTAATCCAGAACTACTGTTTTCTGTAAAAAGGTATCAACGATTATGAAACATTTGTCTGTGGGAGGGGGGAGGATAGTGGTACTTCCACAATCCCTTATTGTTCTATCATGGCTAATCCTCAGTGCTAGTGCCCATAATGATTCCCAACTGGTAGATGAACTACTTTGAACATCCCTGAAGCAGAATTGCTACCCACTAATGTATCAGCTAAATGTTAGAAGACTCCTAACTCCCCCATCTGTGTTTTACCTCCCCAGAGGGTAAATACATTGAACAGTGATTCCCTTGCCTGGCACACACTTTCTAAACCTTACTGGCAACTGTTGTGATTTCCAGTCCAAGCAGCTCTGCAGTCAAAATCACCAGTTTTATATGCTGCAGGGAACTAAACACCTACCTTATTAAAATACTGCCCTCAAAACACACTGTAGTTATGTATTGCCACTGTAATTGTTACCAGTGTAGTGCTGATAATATTATGGTTTACAGGCTATTGAATTAGTACATGAATATCTTTTATAGTTAACTTCAGGAAATTTATTGGAATTAGGATTTTTTTTTTTTTTTTTAAGAGAAAAAGAGGTCTGTAAAAAGTAACTGAAAACACACAGAGCGGTGTGGATTTACTGGACTAAATAAAAGAAAAAAAACCTTTAAAAAAAAAACCCCAAAAAACTAAAACAACAAAAAAAACCCCAACCCAAACACTAAAATATTCTACCTGTTCTCTTCAGAACTAGTTGTGTAGCCTGGACTCACGTAACTACAGGTTATTTACAACCGGTTATGCAGAAGTTAATGGTCTAACTATACAGCTAAAGGCCACAGGATCAGGCTTGAAGAGCAAATACATGATATTTCTGCTTTCCGTGTCATTTGCAGTTTATCCACATCCTTCTACTTTTTCTCATTACAGGCAACTTGCCTTTATTTTTCTTCAGTGTCCACTTGTCTAATACTGGGATAGTGTTATCACCCGCTGCACCCTGATGTTTATTAATAATACCTCAATAAAATAATAATAAAGTCTAATTGAGAATCGCTTTTATCAACTTTGCTATATTGCCATCTATCTGAGGTTCTCAACAGCAAAGATTTAAATGTTTCATTTTATTTTTAACTTTCCCTTTTCCACATTTCAGTAATGTCAGGCAAAGAGGTATGGTTTTACTATCTGAACGAATCATGGTGTAGAATAATTTATGACTTAGGCTTGGGCTTTCAGAAAAGCTATTTCAAATCTTCGCTTTGATTTGGTTGTATCAAAACTACTCAAAATAACAGCAGTGGTTTCTTGGAACTAGAATATGTTAACTGTTCCTCAATATTTTTGAACTAATGGGTTATATTTATTTCCTAGGAAACTTTGTACAGCTCCTTGATCTTAATATGCTGAAAAGGCCTGACCAGCTAATGCTGTTAGACGGGGGGTTTCAATTGCTTTCCCCCAAAAAACCCTGAAAAAAAATTCCACAAATACAAGACAGAGAGGC
>VXBL01005517.1:89400-104400 GCA_013400195.1 Aramus guarauna | reverse complement strand
TTATATAATCTACGCACTGTGGTCAAAATGTATACTTCTGGATATATAATCTCAAAATTTCAAAGTATTAGCTGCTTAAGTAGATCATGTGGTACATCCCCTCCCTCTTCTAACTGGCTGATTTATGTAACTGAGCAACCAAACAAAAATTCTGAGATGTATGTTCAGCTGTAACGCTCACAATTTACATTGTGTATTGAATCAAGTAAATATGGAACTCATGCAATCAGGGAACAGAAGAAATAACATGATTTAGGTAACCAGCTATGACTATAAATTTGTAAATAATCTAAACAAAAGACTCTACAAATAAAGATTTTTAAAATGTATTATTCACTGAAGAAATCTGTAAGTAACCACTGAATAAATACTTTGCACATTCACAAGAAAAGAAGAACTCCAAAGTGTACCTACGGAGTCACTATAAATTGTTTATTCAGAAATTCTTCACGATGAGGGTGGTGAGGGCACTGGCACAGGTTGCCCAGAGAAGCTGTGGATGCCCCATCCCTGGCAGTGTTCAAGGCCAGGTTGGATGGGGCTTTGGGCAACCTGGGCTAGTGGAGGGTGTCCCTGCCCATGGCAGGGGGGTTGGAATGAGATGATCTTTGAGGTCCCTTCCAACCCAAACCATTCTGTGATTCTATGATTTAAATCACGTTTTTGAGTCACTGAAAATATGATCAGGAAAAGGTACAGGAAAATATTCTGAGCCATAACATCACCAAAATACACAAAGTTGTAGCTCTATTCTGGTTTGCATTTAGACAGCAAGATATTTTGGATAAGGTCCATCTTTCTGTAGGTAGTTATAACACCTATAACATTCTATGATCTACCTACTCAGTGATTTTATTTTTTTTCCCTTAAACTGCATCTGTGTAAATGGAAATTTGAATTCTGTAGTTTCTAATGCGCTGTCTTTGTGCATTAGCTCAGTTTTAGGCAAGTTACAGGTGTATCTAATCCAAACATTTACATCCATTAAAAAGAAAAAAAAAAAAATTACCAAGTTACTGAAACCATCATAGACATTATTTTAACAGAACATTTCAATGTTCTGTAAGCTGAATGCTTACATCCTCTTAGCTATATCCTCCTGCTCTCTTTTCCAGCCCTTTTTTTTGAAATACATACATACCTTCACCCAGGTGAGCAGATGCCATTGACCAACGCGACCACAGTCACTAAGCACATTTCTCTCCTATGATCCCCTGAGTTACTGACACATTTTGCACTTGTCAAATCATGGCCTGCTTTTTTCAACTTAGCTGTTTTTCTGGTTGCTACTCAGTGTTTAGAAATCTTAATCTTTAGAGAAATTAGTTAGGGTAAAGAATGAGAAAAGAAAGAGGGAAATAAACTTAAACGAGCTCATGCCTTCTGCGTAAGCTCAAAGAACAAAACCCAAACTTTGGAATTGCACTTTCCAGGTAAAGAGGAAAGATCCCGCGTTACGTCTCTGGAAACCAGAAAACAAGTGACACTTAGCAAGTTGTCCTGTCTCAGGCAGAAACAGCGTGGACAAACCAGCCAGTCCACTTGCACTTCTCTTTCTGAAATCACTAACAAAGTTTGAGAGGGGTTATTTTTAAAGCAGCTCTTAGAGTGTTCCAGCTCACTACTGTCAGCTTCAGATCTCAAATGTAATTTGATTTATAATTACATTTTAAAAACTAGCATTAAAATAACATTAGAGGGGTCATAATCTGAACTTTTTAATAGTTAGGCACGTAGCATAAATTTAGAAATGGATCTCCAACAGGATTCATCTGGAACACGTTCTGACCAGAATTCCTTCCTCCGACCATTTCAGTACTCTGCTGAGGCTGGTGTGCCAAGCAGCCCTGTGTTTCAGCCTTGTTTCAAATGTAAACGGATTGAAATACAGGGCTGGACATTTGTTAGTCGAAGTCTTTTCTTGCATTATAGTCAGGCCGGTGTTTGTAAACACCGATGGCTGAGAAAGTGCTGGGGAATCTGGCATGAGGCCTCTGCACTGAGAAGATGTACGTTGTGTCCCTTGCAAAATCCAGTTGGCTCCATCACTCCTGAACTTTGGAGCGGCTTTAATTTTCTTACCCTCTGTGGCACAGATTGATTTAGGGGCGTTGACTTCTAGGAACTACTCAAATTGGTCAAGTTCTGCATGTGCCAGCCAAAACGCATGTCCAGTGAAAAAGCAGTGGTCCCAACAACCGTTAATATGCGAGTGTCGGCTGAGAACTACCTGTCCCCCCGCTGTGCAAACAACTCACACTGGCATTCACCGAATTTCACAGCGTTGTGCCTGCAACTGCGAGCCTGGCACCTCCTGAACGCGAGATGGGGTTCAGATGGGACGCGGGCTCGTCGCAAAATTTGCCTTGTTCTCTAAGTCCGACCTTCTGCTAAGAAACTTCCCAAGTAATCAGTTCCACGCTGGTGCCTGACTACAACTGCAGAGGCAAAAGACAGACAAGGAATTCAGTTCCCGAATGCTAGTGCTAAAGTAAATGATCTAGTTAAAAAAAAAAAAAAAGAAAAAGGTTGTGCCTTAAAACCAAGTTTGAAATTTTATAGGCTTTTACTCCATAATTTGTACTTGAGCCTTCTGTTATTTTTAAACAAATCTAATTTCTTACAGCTGTGAAATTTACATTTTAAGAGTGTCTAGTGGCCATGTGCATTAATTACTTTATTGTAATATTTTAATGAGTTTGGGGTTCAACTCTGAAAGAATCCTGCTGAATCCTTGTTTCCCCACAGAATTACACTGGAACCTGATTCAATCACAACTTCACACACTCCGATCCAAACTGTGATGGACTTGCACAATACTTTCAGTTGATTTATAAAGTCCCTGAATTTTAAAACTGGCTCCAAATTTTAGGACTTTTCACCAAAGCAGTGCTACCCTAAGTCAGGAGCAAAGCTAGGCTTTGAGAAAGTTTATAGTTAGAGCTGAGCTTGCTGGCTGAGCCTGATGCCAATGGAAACAGGTAGCAAAATGCAAAGCTCAGCTGTGTCAGCTCACATTGGGGCCAGTCTTGTTCTTAACGATGCTTACTCAATGATGCCAATGCTTCCGCCTTAGTATATTTGACATAAAAACATTAAGGGCTGTAAGATTAAATCCCCAAAGAATACCTAAATTTACCAGGGAAGATTGGCAATGCACTACTGGAAGATTTCCCCTTTGTGCAAAACAGTTGAAAAGCATTACAGTATCTATACTTCTGCCACGGTATTCCCGTTATGGGTTTTGGTGGTTTGTGTCATCATTTCTTCTACATTTGTGAGCGTTCATAAGTGGTGGCGGGAGATAAGCAAAAGGAGACTGTTAGTTCAGGCGGTTTTGGGCCAGGACTTCGTGTCTGAGTAGTTACACCTGCAACGTTGCAAGCACGTTCTCGGGGACTGAGGCAGAAACCTTCAGACTACTGAGGATCTCTGCAACTTGAACTGAAGAGATAAACCTCCTTACAGCATCTAAATGCACTTTAATTCTCTATGAATCAGCTAAAGATGCAAATGCATAACACGCTGAACTACGGGTTCAAGTACAAACGCAGATAAATGCGGGAAAAGCGGGGCCGACTGCTTTCGTTGACTGCGGTAACAGTAAGAGGTTCATCAGCTGGCAAGTGCCGCGCGCACGCGGAGTCACGCTGGAAACCCGACCATTTCTGTCCACAGCTCTCACCTCTCTTTGCTAGGGCAAACGCAGGACTGTAACTTCAATGAACTGCCCAGCTTTTAAAAAAGCATGTTTTTAAACCACTTACAATAAGAGCAACAGTTATTATTCAGAACATGCTTTTTATCAGATTGAAGATAAACTTTATTATAACTGGTGGAGATGGTATCAATGATTTGTGGTCTATGAGAATTCTGTAATGAGAAATGGTAATCTGTCTTGGGGCAAACAATATTGTTCTGTTTACTATGCAATTAACAATATTAAGTCAAGATTCTATAACTGATAGCTGAAAATAGGGGTGGCAGGAAGAAACTGGAAGCACTGGAAACTCACAGGACAATTATCTGAGGACCATAAATTATTTATGGTGCTTTAGCCTGACATTCTCCTTCAACCTCACAAAAATGTTCCTCACTCACTGCCCCAGAGATGTTCACTGTAAAAGTATCTGGACTGTAGGCAGTTTGGGGCAAAGCCAGAACCTCTCCTTGCTGCAAGTACTGAATGTCCAGGATAGTGCCCTAATTTCACTTTCAGAAAAGCGGCAATAAAAATCACATAACACTCAAAAAAATAGTTTTGCTTTGGACGAGGTACAATAATGAACCAACAAGATGACAAAAAGAGAAGTGAGACCTAATCTCTGATTCCTGGCATATTTGGTGTAAAATAAAGACAGAGTGCCTCCCTTACGTCTCCTTTCTTCTTTAATTTTATAGACTGAGTCCCATACCTTTGTGTGACTGAAACCCCGCACTTCTTGCTGACTCTTAGATCAGCCTTAGGCAAGCACCGTATGGAGCTGCGCACACCGCAGCCACGGCAGCAGCGGTCCTTAGCTAAGGGTCGGAGTGAACCGCACGGCGAGTCAAGTGGGGCCACGTTCAAGCGGCTGGTGAAGACAAGGGCTGACCTACAACGGAGCTTCTCTGTAAAACAATACATTTTTTTACTTTACGTGATGAAGTACAGAACTGTAAGTACGACTGACCACAGAACTCTCACTGCCTTTTTCTAGCCTGCTCCGTAGCTGTGCACATGCTCTCCAGCCCTTTTGGCCTCAATTCTGCAGGTTTTGAGGTTACCTCAACGGGAACTCGGGCAGAGCTATGGCACAGCGCTTTTGCAGTGAACAAGCAAGACTTATAAAGTGCTAGGATCTCTCTTGCTAAATTGATCTTCAAAAAAAAAAAAAAAAAAAAATCACATTCTTAAACTAGCCAATTCCATTTGTAGCTCTCTGGAAATGCGATGCTCCACGGAGAGCCCCATTGCACCCAGCAGGCAAAAGCCACATTTAAGACAGCGTGACGCACCAGCGCTCTGGCAGCCGGGATGCTGCGGGGAAGTGACTGCTGCTGGCAGCCTCGCAGCCCCTCTCCTGCACCTCTCGCCCTTAAGGATCGGTGCCTTAAATTCCCGTATACCATTCAATAATAACGTCTGGCTGATCCACAAGATTAGCAGCTTATTCCACCTTTGTTCTCTGCCTTCTTTTAAGATGAGCAATGAATGACACCACAGCAGGCATAACCCTCCGGCACAAAAGCTAACAAAATTGTAGGATGTTTTAAGGAATGATGTAAAACTTAACAGTGAGTTTTAGAAGGGTATTCCTACACAGAATCTCTGTATAAAACCCAGTGCGACATGGAAAGGCTCTGAAATTCTGCTTTCCTGAACACTACAACACAAAATCAGCATCAAATGTCTGCAAAACCAACCTCTTTAAAACTGATAAAAATACAAACAGTTTTAATAAAGTTCACAGGAAAGTTGGGGGGTTCCTTTGTGCGAGACAACACTGAATCAGAGTTTCACAGCAATAAAAAAAACCCCAAACAGATACAGGAAAATTAAATGGGAGGAAAATAATGAAGGGGATATAAAACTTCATGTTCCTGTACCTAATATGCCAGTGATTAGTGGAAGTTGTGCACGAACTTCTACTTTAAAAAAAAAAACAAAAACAAAAACAAAAACAAAAACAGCTGTTTTGAGGAAAAATACTCAATAATTGGTGTTTATACAGCTTAATTCCTTTTTCTCAGGAGGTCCTGGGTCTGGTCATTGTTCATTGCTATTGTTCAAAATTTACTCCCAGATTAAGAACTTCTCTCACACTAATAAACAGGTATAATCATTTTCTCCAGAGAGCAATTTTTTCTTTCAGTAATTAGCCTACTTAAATATTTTTAATGGAACTACTGACGTACAATAGCACAAAAGGTCCTCTGACCATAATATACAGTGAGAGATGAGATTCCTAAAAACTTTTGTATGAAGGAGATCTAGGATTTACAAAACCTATCAAGCAGACAGCCCTAAAACTATTTTTAAAGGTCATAAATTAGGTACTCTCTTAAACATAATTCAATCGTCCGCTGTTATAGTAGCTTGATTCTATTACTTGTCCTATGCATTTTACAAAACAGAACTCCATTAACATTATTCACTTATAGTTTCCTTCTATAAGTGGATATTCTGCTCAACAGGCTTTAAATAGACTTTTTTTTTTCCCCAAAATTGCTATTAAGCGTACTTTTACTCAAAGGGCAAAGTAGGCATAGGATTATGCTTGTACTTCATGAAAAGGATACATTTTCAGCAATCAGAACCACATTCCTATGAAGTAAAAATACTCTATATAAGCCGATTGTTTCTATCCCTCCTAACCTTGCTCCATAAGGACTCTATTCTGATCTTTTGAGTTACACACAAGTTTTCCAATTTGGCTGAATAAAGGTATCTTGTTGGGCAGCTTGATGAGCATATTCTGTGGCTTGAATTCTGACCTTGGCATGTTCAAGGTGGATCTCAATTGTAAGACGCAGCTCAGAGGAAAAAAAATATATTAAGGGTTTTTTTAAAAAAAAAAAAAATAAAAATCAGGATTTATTTTACTTTCTTCAGTTAAAGAATGCAATACTGAACTCCTACCTTTATATACCTTGCTTTAGTGAACCAGTGAAAATATAAATCTTGCTAAAGAGACCACAACACATACATAGCCACAAGTTTCTCAGAGCAACTCACCTAGCCTGTAGTGCTATTTCAGCTTCAGAGATGGCTACTATAGATCGTTCATCTCCAATTTCATGTTGATTTCACTGCAAATAAATGTGCATCCTCACCTCTCAATTTAGATGACTGTTCTGAACAAAATAAAAAATGCACGAGTATGTGCAGAGGAGCATGGTGCTGGGCCAAACCACATACCCCACAGCCGCTCTCCAAGGACCTTAGCCACCTTGCAGCGTTGAGCTGCATGCCGCAATGATCTGACACCCCAACAGCCCCTGACCCGTTGCACGGTGCAGTTGCAGCAGCACAATCTGTACATAAAAATGTGTATGTCTAGAGAGCCAAATCCTCCTTCAGCTGGTTACCACATTCTATGTTCATGTCTTACTTCTTAAAACAGGACAGATGGCAGAAATCATACGCTGTTGTTCTTTTCATTGGCCATGCCAATCCCAGATAATCAAGTCAGTCAGTCACTAGCCGATACGCTTTTCTCAGAGGAAAGGGTTGAATTTCATCTGACCACTTCACTTCAGCGTGCACTTGAGGTTCTAATTTTCTTCTGGTCTTAGCCCATTTCTGTCTCGCTCTGGCACACACTGCCCTAGTAAGTACATTTATTACCTCACTAATTCCTCTGGGGGCTGTCTTACTTTCAGTTTATATCTGGACTCACATAAGCATCTCCCCATTTTACAAGGAAACATTTATTAGTCTCCGATAGGAGTTTCCTGTTCCATCATGCTGAATCCCATTGTCTGTTATTCTTCAAAAGCAGCCTAACAACTTGCACGTTCCTGGGCGGCTCTCGCTTGTGGCATGCGAGCGCTGGCGGTGCAGCACGGGGATGGCACACGAGGGATGACCAGGCATTCTTCTCCTGATCCTTTTTGCAAAGGCTTGTTCCGCCGGCCACACGCGCAGTCGTGCAGGACCTCACACTGTGGCAGCATACACCAGTGGCCCTGTGGGCATTTTTGGGTGGCCCAGCAATTTCTTGGGTGCCCTGTTCAAGCTCCTTGTTCATGCCCTTGGGACTGGTGCTGGAAAGGACCCTGAAAGTCTCCTTCACCCAAGGGTGCCTCAGCTGTGAGGTTGATCTTATTACTTTGGGACACTGGAACGGTAGAGGGTAAAAGCCATATCACCACAAAAACAGGGATTACTGCTGTAATTCCTCCAGTTCCCAGCTAAATATTTTACTTGAGAGCTGCTCATATTTTTTTGCTGGTAGTTGGGGGTCATCGCTGCATCCCTGCATGGTTTCTCCAGGTCCACCCTGCAGAACTCCTGAGTGTACCAGCTGTTTGGTAGAGCAGGTTCTGTCCAAAAACTCCTCAGCCTTCCACAGTGTTGCACAGGAAACTGGCCACGGTTCCCCCTCAACCACAGCACAGTCAGATCTTCAGAGGAGGTAAAAAAGTATAATTGCTAGAAAATAAAACTGCATTTATTTACCCCAGCTGAAGAACTGGACCCACCCAAGGGACAAGAAAAAGATTTCAATGCATAGTCTGTTTTGCTAGAAACCATACAAAGTCTCTCATCCACATCAGCCTGCTATTTTTTACTTCTATGTAACCAGACAACATTTGTATTCAGCTGCTCACTTATAAATAAAAAACATTTTTACATGGGTGGATTGGAGTGGCCTTTTATTTTTTTTTTTTTCCCCTCTTTCGGTTCCCATTATTTTATATATTACACACATGTTCTGTCAGCGAAGCTCACTTTGTTATCTGAAACATCTGTGGTACCCTGCTGTGGAGAAGGCCAACACTGCTGCTGCTGTTGCTGCCTGTCTTTATTAGCCACTGATTTGCTGATGTAGTCCTCCGACGGCGTGCAGCGCTCCGGTTTGCCTCCGAAGCGCCGGGGCTGCGCGGCAGAAACAACGGGATTCAGTGAACTGCCAGCGAGGTCCTGTTGGTTCACAATATGGCAGTTACCAGCTATGCGAAGATACGCAACCAAGGTTTCACAGGCACATTCATGCAAGCACCAACTTTTTTGTTTCTCAAGAAACGTACGTGAATTTGTAGGTAAGCTGAAAGGACAGCACCCTTGCAAAGAAGGTGCGTGCTCATCAAAAGACAAGGACCTCCTGCTTCAGGCTCCCGCAAGTCTGGCTGTTGAGCAGCCACAACGTTTCTTCTTTTTTGGCCAAGTGAAAAGTTACCTGGATCGGTCTCTTTTAGACTTATTTTCAGGTGCTTTTTACAGTCATAATCCTGACATACTGCACAGTCACATGAAACTCTCTGGCATCTACTGTTACAGTAAAGATTATTACCTAAGGTATATAAGAAGTATGGATTTCTTACGGAGCGATGACAAGATTTTAAAAGATCAACTTAAAGATGAAATATCTGTTTACATTTCTTAAATAACACATTTAAAGATAAGATATTCAGGTCACCTGATAGCAAGTGAAGTTATTTCTGTGTATTTTATACATTTACTTTCTGCAAACAATACCACCTTGGTAAAACCAGCTTAAACATTTCCCCTCTGAAAAATCAAAGCCATCTTATCTTTGTATGGATTTCTTATGCAACAGATGAGTGAAACATATAAGCCATTTAAGAATCTGAGATGATGGTTAAACCACAAAACTTAACAAGAACATTCAGGGGAAGATGCAAGAACAACTCATGAAAAGACTCTCATGGACCAGATTTCCAGCGGATGACGTTCCTTTTACAGGTCTACTGTTTTAAGAAATTGCTCTCTAATACAAAGATAAGATAACAAGAAGTTAAAGGCGCTTTCCTCCCTTAAAAAGAATAAATATATATTTATTGATGACATAAAGACCTGAGCTGAGTTCTGAGTCCTATAGGTAAACACCAGCTTTTTGTATTTTTTCTGTATCTCCTAAGGACTCTGGGCCTGATTCAGAAAATAATTATGGTATGGAAACATCATGTGACTGCTGTCACAGATCTTTTACATGCAAGTCAGTGTGCGTGTGCATCCAATTCAAGATTTAAAATTGAAGACTTATGTGGAGATAATTGTAAATGAAAAAATAAAACACAGCTTTTGAAAAAACACCCCATTTTCTTTACAAAATAATTGATCACCTAGCCCCAGTAGGAAGGTTCAAAAGTTACTACATAATGAAGTGCTAGTAGTAAGCAGCGAGCTATATCTTTCAGGAGCAAGACTGTGATGACAAGAAAAAAGAATCAAGAAAGTAAATGCCGTAAAGACATCTCTCCCCTCCTCACCTCCCTTTTGCGTGAAGCCTTACTTACGTTCAGATTTGCTTTATTTATATTACACAGCCTTAGTACCCCCAAACTAGTTAAATTCCATGCAAACACAGGAAGGATCTTTCCGTATTTAAAATCTGAACCTCATTTCCCGTGCCCTGAAAATAACAGAGATGCGATGGCAGAGCATCACCGGTCTCCAAAATAACCTCCGGATTACCCCACTGACAGCCCGGCGTGCAGTGAACAACCTTCAGACCTGCTCTCTAGCCCGTTCACCCTCTCCACCTGTATGCGCCAGGGAACCAATCTGACAGTCGCAGGTTGTCCCCCTGCTCCACGTACCTCCTCAGAGAGAGGAAGGAGATGATGTACTGTCGCTACTGCCGCCACTTACTAGAGATGGTATTTCGAATCCTCCGGAGGCCACTGCAGTCACAGATGCTTCCCCCTGCCAGAGGAGTCTGCGGTACCTGAGCAATACCAAGGATCTGATCTTAAACGTACGAGATGGTTCTTATTTGGGGGAAAGTGAAAGGAAGGAATAAAATTAATGTATAAGCATAAACAAGCCCAAAACTTGGAGGATGAACTGAAAAGACAATTATCTTTATAAATTTTAAAACTGCAAACAGATTCATGCAGGACAATTTTCCATCTGTCCACATCCTTCTGCAGGACATATGCAGAAGATAGCTTCAAGTTAGGAAAAAGCTTCATATAAAGAAATACGCGAAGATATTTATGGTTGGGGGGGTGGAAAAAGTGCAATGCTATGTTGGAATGGTAGTAATTTCTCTTTTACCCTTTGTGTATGTCACCGTCTATTGTTATTCAGTTTTTTGACATTCATCTGCATATTTCATCCACGCAAAAATTAGTCCCAGGATCTTTTTTTCTGAATAATGTTTGGCGGTCATTGCTTCACAACTGCAAACAATCCTCTATTGCTATTGAGTGCTACAAGTCAGGCTCGTTTTGCGCTGGAGGTTAGAATCTGATCCTAAGTCCATTAAATCACAGAGTCTATTTAAAGTTTAATCTTGAGTGGATTTGGGTTGTAAACAAAGGACACTATACATGGGGAAAGAAACAACAGAAAACTATGAACTTATGACTCTAACGCAACCCCAAGTTCAAATTTTGTGTGCGATTTAGCAAGAAAATGCTGTGCTTTCGGCAGCGGCGCACACACCCTGGCATGTGGGCAAAGCTAAACTGAGCATTGATGCTCACATCCAACACGCACATATGGATCCCATTTTACTATAGACGTGATTCTTCATGTGCAAACCATGTGTCTGACTGGTTTTCTTTGGCTTTTTAAGATACGCTTCTTTTGTGGGGGCAGGGAGCAGAGGAGTAAATAAATAATTTGTGTGGTACTTGAATATATGTTATCTACGAAGAGAACAGGCTGGGATTCGAGGCCAGGTAAGAAGCCTGGACTTCAGGTGAAAGTATCAATTTCAGCAAACAGCCAAATGCCAACAGCAAGAAACTTAGCCCACCATACCGCTTCTGCAGCACGTTAATCTATCCCACTCTAATTGCTAGATAGGAAAGGGAAAAAGGGCTCCAGATGCTAATAACTCGGAAGTGGTAATTAGAGAAGTCCACATTACTGCTGTGAGACTCCCATCTTCCCTTGATTGCCAAAAAGAAAATTTTGTCCAGTGGGTCTCCTTCTCGCTTCCAAAACACGCAGCGCTTCTGTGTTCCTAAGCTCCTTCTCGCTGAACACATCAAACGGAGCACGACTGGGCCTGGAAAACTTTTTGTACCTTCTCCAGCATCAGAGGTCGCTGCGTTTCCCGTGGAAAAGGTCGGGAAACATTCACCAGGTTCTAAGGCGACCCGACAGGGAAGTACCACCAGCCCCAACTTTTAGCCAGGCAAGATGAAAATTGCCTCCCACAGTCCTGGTCCGAGCGCGGCGGGGAACGAGAGCCTGCCCCCCTTGCTTTAGCTTTAAAGGATAACTAATAACTTCACAGGCTGCTTGAGCGTTTATAATCTCTGGGACCAGGGAGACAAAGTAAGTCTGGAAAGGGTCTGAACGTCGCATGAGAAAGTAAAAGGAAAAATACACTTATCACAAAGAGGGAATGCATTTGTATTATTGTATTGAAATAGCACAAGGCTACAATGACAGGCTATAAATTTTTCTCTTGGACTGTAACCAATATTTTCCATTTCAAGTAACAACAATGTAAGAAAGAGAGACTCAGAATTAATAGAAATTATGGACATAAATCGGTAGGTACTTAGGTGAAAGAGAACCTCAAATGCGGGTATCGTTAAAGGAAAAAAGGTTAACTACCCCTTTGAGCAACCCTCGGATCCACTTACACTGCTGACAAACTGACCAAAAAAGTACGCTCAGATTTTACCGATGATGTCCATCTTTATAGTTCTCAGATTCATAGCCCAGAATGTTACGGTAGATTCTTGGCAGTGAAAAGCATGTCTTTTTAATCCCTCAAATTCAACATAACACTAAACCTAATCTATGGCTCCAAATAATAATAGCAGCAACAGTAACTACGTGGTTCTGCAGCAATGAGAATTAAGTTACAGAAATTTCTCAATTCTAGTTTTTCTGATTTGATATGTCATTTCATTAAACAACTATGAATTATTGAATATTAATAATTTGAAATCAGCAATGCGCTTTGATATACATTCACTGACTATTAGTGTTTTTCTTAACCTTTCTGTTGCTGGAACCGCTACTGAAACATTTAAAAAACAAGCAGCGAGCAAACAAACCAGGACTGAACAGCAAGGATACTGTTAGCCAAAGCCAAGATACATTGGCAAAGCTGGGTCCAGAAGATGAACAATCCCTCCTCCATTTTAAGACCCAGTCCTACAGTCATTCAGTGCATGTAAATCCCCATCATTTTCTAACAGCTCCATCGAACCTTGGGAGGTAAGTCTTATAACTGAAACTAAAGTTGACAAGTCCTTTCCCCCCCCCACCTTCTAAAAGAGAAGGGCTGTGAATATTGTAAAAAAAATAAAAAAAAATAAAATCAATGCAAAGTTATTTAGCACAGGTGTTCCTGTTATTGTGCTACATTTGGAAAGCCCACACGTTCAGCGCACCTTCAATTCGCGCACCCAGCTGCGTGAGGTGGTGGTCTATTGTTAGTTTAGAGGTTTGCAATAAAAAGCATGAAGTAATATTGGCAAGCTCAGGAGCTTTTTTTTTTTTCTTATGATGTCTCCCTGCATCTATTTATCTAGTTCTTCTTGCTTTGTTTCTGCTTTTATATTCAGCATATTCAAAAAAGGGTCAGAATAGGTTTTAAAGATGTAATGCCACGCTCAAGCCTTTTGAACACTAAGAGAAAACCTCAAAAGGTTCACGCATAAGGGAACAAAGATATAAGGATAGCTTTGAACCTGAGGGGCTCTCTCACTGCAAGCAAGTGCATTGCCAGCATGTCACAGGTGTACACCACATGAGCAAGTGAAAAAATAAAATGCGATTGTGAAGGGGTGTGATGCTGACGGGTCCGAGTCCAGAATGCATTAATCCCAGGGTGAACGTGTGCATCTGTTAGATATTTATGTAGTTCCTACTAGTAGTTTGTACAGATATCTGTGCAGGTGAACGTCAACAGCTTTGAAACCATATGTTAAAGGGAGGCTGTGAGATGGTAGGAGAGGGCTGTCAGGCATTACGGGTCTGACGAGGGCGGGCGGGCGCCTGCCGATGAGAACATTGCCCGGTTAGTCGGGCTCCTGATTCAGCTCCCAGACACTGGGGCAAACGACTGAATCCTCCTCTCCATTTCCCCATCCTTCAACAAGAGATATGCAATACAACTCCAGAATGACCATTTTCTTTCTTCCCTCTCTAATTTCTAGCTTTTTCGGGGGAAGCAGTCAATTTATGTCTTTTTTTTATATTATTCCAACAGTTTGTATAAAACACGGTTGCATTAAGCCAACAATTTTTAGATGCTGTCTTTAGTTTGGCAGAAAAAGATAGAGTCCAGATCTCTGTCTCCTGGTAGTTACAGGAAAACGCTAAGACAGAGGAGAACCACGTCCTGTTCCTTTGTCTAATTCAGAGATCATTTTATTCTTGTTTTTATATTTTAACTCTGAGTCACTCAACCTTGGGAATCGCACGCATCTGAACTTGGGTTGTCCTATTTCCCATGGCAGTGTCCTCACCACCAGACCGTACACCTAGTAGGTATCTATAGGCACCGTTGAATCCACTGTATTTTGAGAAAGAAACAAACAATCAAAAAAAATCAGCCGTAAGAAAAACAATGCACTTCCCAAAAGTGACATTTTGTCTATAATGTTTACTTTCTCTACTAAATATCCTCAGCAAGGAACTGTGAGAATTCATTCATCTTTGAATGAATTTATAAAACATGCTGAGAGATTTCTGGCTGAAATGTGCGATTTTTTTTTTTTTTTTTAATGATGAGCACAGAGTACTAGAAACCAAAAATTGTCAGTTTACACACCACTTCAACCTAGACCACTCAGTTTCTGCTACCATACATGACTTTTAGGAAATGAAAAGAAAACTGTTTTCACGTTAAATGCTGAGTTTCTAAAAGAGGTCTGTTAGGAAAATTTCCCTTCCAATTAAAATTTTCTGTAAAATGGAGAAAACAGATCTCTCAAATCCCCTCCACTTCAAATAACCTAGCAACTACCTTGAACCCTCAATGGTTCAAGTTACTCTCAAAGGTAAAGAAATCAAAACCTAGCTTTGGAGTCCTATAAGATCCTGTTGCTAGAGGAGTAATTCCACCTTTGAAAATCTTGGTGCAACTAAGTGAATTCATCGAGAGCTGCAATTTCATTTTGTCCTCAATGGCTGATATACATACAGAGTGCTGGAGAAATCCGCCTTCCTCCCCCCCTTTGAAGTATTACGGCCTCACTGAAAAAACACTCAAGGAGGACCCACCCATAGGACATGGGTCTCACAGTTTCACATTGCCCAAACTTGGCTCCCAAGAATTACCAGTCCATAGCAAATCCCATGACTTTCAGCAGCTCCACTGAGACTGCTGCTAAGTGCTTCTGAGGAGAAAA
>VXBL01005517.1:81084-89375 GCA_013400195.1 Aramus guarauna | reverse complement strand
GGCTAAAAAAAAAAAAAAAAAAAAAATCTAATCACACCTACAGAACTCTTCTTCCTATCCTCCTGTATATTGACCTTCTACAATATCAGAACATACACTCTGGAGTAGCCCTTTTCAATTTACTTCCCCCATACTTCCCTTCCCAAGAGGATATTATTCACACCCTACTCCTTCACAGCATAATTAGCTTGTTCCCATCCCTGGAAACAAAACATTCACCCCTTCTTCTGCCCCAACCCTCAAGACCCTCTGGCAAGGGTCCTCTTGTAGCTCACCACCCCACAGGGTGGGGAAAGACACCCTAGAATTGCTCTACACATGGTACCAGAGAGAGAATAATCACACTCGCCTTTTATTATGTTGCTTTACTTTAGCAAAGCACAGTTAACAAGGAAGGTGTGTATGTAAAGTCGGTGGTTTACCTGAAACCCACCACCTCGTTGTTTGAGGCCCCTTCGAGCGCTCTGCAGGACTCCCCCACTCCAGCACCTGCTCTAGCACGGGCAAATCTAGGTCTAGCGTTGCACTGGCAGAGCTCCACAGAAAGGGAAAAGTCACTAATGACATCTCCACTGTGTATTAGAAAATACTGAGATTTTTAATTTTGGGAGATAGGCAGTGCGTGGCATCTATAAAATATGCCCCAAACAGTCTCAGGAATACAGCTCGACGAGTTTGATTAAAATTGAGCAAAATCGGTCTCTTGTCCTTCTGTTTAAAAAATGAGAATTCATTTATTCAGCTTAATTCAAAGATTAAATATGATTAAAATTTCTATAAGATGTCTGGCTTTTCTGAAATAAACTGCAGTGGCCATCAAAATATTGATAGTCATTGGTAAATTACTTCTGGTGTTTAATCAATGTTATTTTTTTATCATCCAATTTTTTCTTCAAGTCAGCTTCTAACACTAAACTACATTTCATCAAGGTTGGTAAAATGTTTAGAAAGGAACAGATGTCAGAATATGGGGATTGCCAATAACACTGATGGAAGCCAGTAATTTCTTTCCTGTCCAAAGGCAAAAGAATGAAGAATAATCTAGACTGTATACAATAATACAAGATTTACTACAACATTAATGGCTATAAAAAGTAAAAGTATACAAAAGCTATCTCCATTTTTTTCAAGCCATCACTAAGGGCAGTGTTTTTCAATTTGAGACAATTTTTACTGGAAAATGAAAGGTCTATGTATTCTTAAACCTTAAATATCCATAAAATACAGATGAAGACACAGGCTAGCATTAGTTGCTTCCAAATATACTTGTATATTAGTCTATTGTGCAAGTTAATAATTTTGCCAAATCTCAAAAAATGTGGATGCAATCTTTCCTTTAAGAAAGCTGCTCAGCTTGTTATTTACAGATTGTAACATTTACATAAGAGTTTGGTTTAACAAGAGATATAAATATAGATAAAACCCTTAGGACTTCATTCTTTAAACTGCCCTCTAAAAATCTGCCCTACAATTTGCACACTGAATTTTGTGCAGACTATTCTTGGAAGCCTTTTGTGAATTAGGGAGAACTGACTCGAAACAGGGGCTGGTTAATCACAATTTTGCAAATTGTACGTAGCAATCATCCTCACATTGTGAAATTCAGATCTATAAAATGCTGATGTTTTTAAAGCTGAAAAATAAATAAGCTAAGTAGGACTACTTTGCTAAGGAAAAAAAAAAAAAAAGAAAGAGTATAATACCCCTTGCAAAGAAATCCTTAAAATAAAAATAATTAAAATAAGAGAAGTGGCACCATAAGTAAAGGGCATCTCTATTCCGTATCACAACTGCAAGCACACCCTGGAAAAAATTTCACCACCTGGCCATTCCTGCCCCAGTCTCGTATCAACACCTGAACATACCAGGCACATCCCTGCACTTCCAAGAATAAACTTGTGGGAAGTTTACTATTTTAGAAGGCCTCTGTATATTTGTCCACAATCTGGAAGAGCCCTCCAGTTGAGGAGCAACTGGCACAACTTCCCTCTTTCAGGAGTCTATCGCCGACTGTCATTGTGCACCCAATCAAAGCTGCTTTCCTTAAACATCGGGACCATCACTTGAGTATCAACTGCAGCAACACGGATACGGTGCTTTATGATGCATGTTGAATGCAAACACTTGAGAATAATAGCTGGCAACTAAATAGTTTGAGGGAAAAGGAGCAGAATTTATGGGGAAAAGATGATGCCTCCAAGAAGACATTTTTTGTTCTGCTTTCAAGCTGTGGCTAACAAGTTCATCAGCAGTTAGAACAAAGCTGACTCAAGATTCTTCCTTTCCACACAGGTTTTGCAACTCCTAACGTTTAGTATAAATGAAGGTCTCTTTCTATTTATTTTCCCTTATCTGTTGCAGAAAGACCTTGCCAAACTGTCTGATTTGAGCGTACAAGGATATGCTGAAATTCATGTAAAATATTTTCTGTTATCAAAGTAATCGCGATGACAAGAAATTTCCATAGGGATTCTGCTGCGACACGGTGTGCGTTGGTCGCCCTCCTGCCATTCCAAGCCCCTCACTATGGACACAAGTCACGAACAGTGGAAACTCTGTTTTCCTGATGTTGATCCTCCCCAAAGGTCAGGTTTCTTACCTCAAACATTCCAGCAGTTGCTTAGACTGCAGTTCAGGAATTTTGAGTAACATTGCTTCTAGAAAGCAAATATTTATGTTAGTAAATACCATTAAAGTATTACTGTTATACAGGTATTCTCATTAGTAAACTGCTAAATATGAGAAAGAGAACTTTAAACTAAATGGATGGAAACATATTATATTTGTATATTAAACTGATTTTACCATGCTAAGTGTTTTATCAAATGCAAAGTCCAGCCATTAGCTCTTTTTATGGGAATTCATGTTTTTAGAATTAATACAAATTCAGAATTCATGCTTTTGCTACAGAGGGCAAGCGGAGGCAGAAAGCCCTACAAAGAACAGAACAAGTTGGTATTACCAAGATTTCATAAAAGTAGTGGTCAGGGGAGAAAAAAAAAAAAAAAAGACAAAAGGAAAATAAAGGACTCACAGGTACCTTACTGAGGGATGAAATAAGGACATTCCCTTTGAACGAGGGGGCTTACATTCGGGTCTGGCTCTGAATAAGGTAGATCAGGTATTTAGCTTCACACACCGTGAGTGTCCTGAGCATCAGACTAGATTATTGTAGGAGAGCACGCTCACTCACCCACTCCTGTTGGAGCTCACTCTTGTTGTCCTTCTTCCTTATTTGATTGGACCAAGCATTTCACCTACAGCTTCATCAGCACAAATGAATGCCAAAAGGACAGAGTTTAGGAATTTAGCTCAAAAACATATATTATTTATTCAAACAGAACATCTTGAGCAATCTTGGCCAATGAAGCAGAACTTTTTAACACCTGAAACGTGTACAGGATGAAAAGAAAAATCTCCCTCCAGTTCCATCCCACGACTCGGGTTGGAACTGAGATCTACAGAGGTAGAGCTGAGCTTTCCCCTTCGTTTCCTCAGCTTCCCACCTTGGAAGCCCAGACCAGGTCAAGAAAAGCTTCTATGTTTTTTTTTAACTCAGAAATGGCATATTTGCAAAAGCCATAATAAAGGATCTCTCGTGGGATAAGGGAACATGAGAGACTGAGCACAGAGAAGGTCTGCAAGTGGGGAGGAGTCTTCCAGGAAGAGGATCTAGGTTACGCAAAGTTCCCAGAAAAACTTTGGGAGATTCTTGTTTGTTATTTTGAAGACAACCTGCTGCCGAGTTCAGATGTATTAATTCAGACTTCTCGGTGCGCTCAGAGTTTGAATGTAAGACAGTGAGCCATTCATTATACACAAAATCATCCTAAATAACACCTCAGCCATTTCACTTATTTGAGAACTGTTGGCAGCACTGAACTTGCAAATACTGTATATTTCAGAGGTAAAATGCCCAAGACTAGACTTTGTTTAAAATTAATTTAACATAATGAAGCCAAAAAGTAATTTAATCCATGTTTGGTAAATCCAGTTATGTTGGTAAGATGCAAAGCATTTGCCTAATATGTTTTTGTTACCTTCCTGAGTATTTCTACTGAAGGATTTTACTCTTCCAACAGCCCAACATTCATGATCTGAGAGCAACCTATTTTCTATTTGTTATGGTGTTTTAGGCAAAGATGTTTCAGAAACATAACATTAGTATGGATTCAAAGTTCACAGCACGTAAAAAAATAGTTACGTATCTGTCCTGGTTTTGGCTGGATATTTTTTTTTCCTAGTGGCAGGTATAGTGCTGTGTTTTGGATTTAGGATGAGAATAATGTTGATAACACACTGATGTTTCGGTTGTTGCTGGGCAATGTTTACACTAAGTCCAGGGCATTTCAGATTCTCGTACTACCCTGCCAGCGAGGAGGCTGGAGGTGCACAAGAAGCTGCCAGGACAGCTGACCCAAACTGGCCAAAGGGATATTCCATACCATATGATGTCACACTCCGTATATAACTTGGGGGAAGCCAGCTGGGGGCTGGACTGCTGCTCAGGAGCTAGCTGGGCATCAGTGCTCTGTGGGTGGTGAGCAATTGTGCTATACATCACTTGTGTTGTATATTCTTTCATTATTATTATTATTATTCTCTTCCTTTTCTGTCCTATTAAACTATCTTTATCTCAATACATGCATTTTACCTTTTTTTTTTCCCCTCTCCGATTCTCTCCCCTATACCACAGGGGAGTGAGCCAACGTCTGCATGGTTTTTTGACCTACCTACCAGGTTAAACCACAGCAGTATTTAAGAACCCAAACAGGACTCCAGCAGTGGGTGATTCACAATCCCAATGCATTGGGATTTTCCCATCAGCTCCCAACAGTGCCTCCAGAAGAGCAGCAGTCAGTAGGTAGGCCACAGTGCAGGTACTGAAGTACGGCTGCTCTGCAGTGATTGATTCTGTACGTTGACCCAGACATTAGGATGTTTACTGTCTGCATGGGACTCCTTCACTTCATGAAACGCTGTACGAAACTAAAACAGCTCATGATATGTCAGCCTTTTGACGGATACATCAAGCACTGTCTCTTAACATTTCCTTACTGCTGGAGAAGATGTGACCTCGTGGCTCTAACAAATCACACAAACTGCCAGGACAACGCAAGCCGACGCTATTTCACACAAGTCCAGAGGCTCTCAGGGCAACATGAGGCATATACTTCACAAAACTGTAGGCAGATGCTTTAGGAGCAGAGTAGAATGTTGCTTTAAAGTCCTCTATAATTTTATTATTATTATTGCTACTACTGCTTAACAGGAGTATTTTGGAATTATAGAAACGTCTGCCCAAAGCCAAACTCTTGCCAGATGCTTCTGCCCACAGCCCAGTCTGAGCATGGCAGAACTTGGAAGGTGAAGGAAAACAGACCCTGATTCCATGAACCAGACTAACTAAAACCAAAATACTCAAACCCTCAGGAGAAAAAAAAAAAACAACCTTCAAATTAGTGTCAGGGTATTTTAAAATATCCCATAATTCCCATAAGGGAAAAAAGGCTTGAAAATGCATCTCTTCAGAGACATTTGTAAATATTTCTTTGGCTGCATCGACATGGGTGAGAGATCCTGTGCTTAAAATTGTAGAATACTGTAAGACAACCTGGAGGGACAAGACCATATCAAGCCATGTTGAAAAGTAAATGGAAGTAAACTTCAATTTACAGAACAATAACACCTTCTCACAAAAACTACGAATCTTACATGGTCATGGGTTTCAAACTTTAAAAAGCTTTAACATATTTTAGAGAGAAGTGTAATGAGACTAACCAAATCTGTTTTCTTCACTGTGCTTCTCATGGCCCAGTATCTCTTGCATCGTTGCATTTGTGTGTTTGAAGCTACCTACTGCCTTGGATGAACACATGGAGCTGTTCTACACCAACTGCAGCTGTGCTTGCTAACTTGGGTCATTTTAAACTTGTTTTGAATAACCTCCCCTGTTTACCAATATTTTTAGGAAGTTAAAATCTATAATCTCTGTGGCTAGAAACATACAACACTAACTGTGTGCTGCATAAGAAAATTTGAGTAGACGCTCACAATTTACTTAGTTCCCTTTGAGGGGAATAAGAAAGATGCACAGTACTTGCATTATCTGTCCCTAAGTGTTTTTTGTCAAATTTTGACTCTGCCACCGTTCTTCAGTGACAGACATTAGGTATGACATTTTTTGACACAATGTCAATAGTGACATCAGTAATGTTTGACACAAGGCACATTGGGGTTATTTGACACAGACAATTGGATAGCTCAGGGCACTGGAGATCCAATGCACAGAGTTTTACCTCCAAGTCACCAGTGAATATCCAGCCCAGCGTTTTCTAACTGTTACCAACTGATGGCTCCTTGGAGCCTTATGCAGAAGGAGTTTGGGTGTATTGAACAGATGTCCAGAAAACAAAAATCAACACAATAAATTACATTAATCTGTGCCCTATGTTGAAACACCATGGAATGAATAGCCAGCGACAAAGCTATTCTTCTACTGCTATCTGTAATTCCTTTTAAAAATGGTCGAATCCCAAAGGGGACACAGAAGGATCAAATGAGTCAGAGAGCACTACAGCTCTAGTCTCCTGAATAAGATTTCTGTCTCAACAGCTTTCAGTCCCACGGCTTTCATTAACAGTTAAATATACTTATGGGAAAATACAAATGTGAAATGTTACTTTCAATGATGTGTTTTCCAAATATTTCACAATTGCCTAATATAAAGGACTCACAAATGCTGAACAGAAGCAAAATGAATTACATATATGATCACTGTAGAATTTCCTAGAGTGCCACAGTCCTGATTAAACAAAGCACTCCTACCTACATCCAGTAAAGCACTCATCTAAGAGCAGAGTCTCGCAATATCTATTAGGCACCTGGCTGAGCTCCCAAATCCTGCGTTCGGCCCCAAGATCCATCACGCAAAACCTGGAAGCTCTGGACATGAGCAGGAGGTGGTGTTGGTCCTGAACCGACCTGGACCTACAAGGACAGTACAGTCACCCGCGTAAGGTATCTGAGTGCTCGCAGAATTTGGTATTACTAAGCATTGCACCCAAAGATTTAGAAATCTAAATTCCACTGAGTCTTCGTATAGTGTATGAATCCTCTTTTGCAGCAGACGTTTTACATTTTTGTATTATTTTAAGGTTATGCTTATGTTCAAACACCATCAGCATGTGCAACTTCACGGGAGCAGGACTTCCCTAATGAACAGGACTTTTTTTTTTAAAAAAAGTTCAGAGCTAGGTGCCCCTTACTTACATAACTTATAGACTTCTTTTCTTTTAATAAATGCAAATATTAAATCAGAGTTAATCCAGATGCAATATATGTCCCTTTTCCTAATTTACATTAATTTTGAAAAGATGATACACATTAGTCTATTTATCACAGGAAGTCATCAGTATGACCATGTGATCAACTGGAGAACAGTGTTCAATCAGTAGTTAGAACCAACAGCTGGGCTACCTTCAGATTCCCTGGAATACTTTTTTATTATTATTTTAAATTACACTATTTTAACTTCCAAACAGACTTCTTCAAATTGTGGTTTTAAAAAAAAAAAAAAAAAAAAAAGCAGGCTATCCTAGCTGGGAATCAGAATACATGAAGCACATTCACTGTCCCTTAAGAAATTATCCCACATTGTTACATATCATAGAAAAAGAGGCAAAGCACGTTTTGTTAATCATGTGTTTGGACATGCTGTCATATTGCAACTTCTCAAAGTCACATTTTAAGAAAAGCATAAGAACAATATGTATTTTACTGCAACAAAAAGCATTTCTGGAGCAAACGAAGGAAGCTATAGCAGCACCCCACTCCTGCAAAATAAGGATAATAAACTTGCACGAGACTTCACAGAACCCGTGCCACCAGGCGTTTCCAGCTCTCCCTCAAAGTCAGAAGAGGTATGCTTCCCACACGTGGGCATAGACACCTGGCGTCTGCCCAACCTCTGCCCACAAGGCCACAGCAAGGAGCCCACTGCTGATCCACAATTCCCACCAGTCCTGGAGTTCAAAATTTCCCCTCCACAAAGCATAATATGGCCTCTGCCTATCACGTTATTTAAAACAGCAGGTAGGCGATCAAGTCTCATTTTGCCAAAAGCTTCACATCACAAGGTATATCGCACGCTTCTTGGTCCAAATTTTGGGGGAAGCGTTGTTCTAGGCACACATAAACATTCTCATGAGGGATGAGTTTATGATATCATTCCAGTGTGAACAGCCACTACATTTCTGTTCGTATATCTTTAACCAAATAAAAACACCCAT
>VXBL01005517.1:48584-76084 GCA_013400195.1 Aramus guarauna | reverse complement strand
CGTTAAAAAGGAAGCTTTCAGCAGAAAATTTGGTTCCGACCCTGAACGGGCCAAAACTGACATTGCAATATGGAAACGTTTACCTTGGAAAAGTCAAAACACTATCCTTAGATTCTGTCATTTATGTTTTAATAGGCTGTATTACAATATAGCGTAAGGATCTAAAAACATGGAATATAAAGCAGGCATTTCAACTCCATCAAAACATTTGCATAGTTTCCCCTGAAAACTTCAGAAAATATATTATATATGTTAGAAATTATATGTCAATCAAACTGGAAATGTTCAATGCAAAACATATTCTTAACTATTCTTTTTGGTGAGTGATGAACTGTCCCCACAAAAGGAAAGAACAATTTTGAGGAATAAAAGTAAGGCTGGATGGTTAAGCTGAAGAGGGAAAAAAAGAAGGGGAAAAAAAAATAAATAAAAGCGCAGCGCTGAAGGAGATCGGTCCATCTCACGCCTTCACATGCAACCGACCCCCCACGGCGACTCGGGCACATCACGCTCCCCTTGTGCTTCAGGGTTGTGCCCAACTGGGAAACATCCTCCCGCCCCGGCTCGCAGCACACCCATCCGTGCCCATCCCTGCCCGGGGGCCCGCTGCACCTTAGCCTCGCTCCTCTCCTAGTGCTCCCCAAATTACTCGCCCTCCGCTGCTACCTGGGCATTTTTTGCTGCATTTGGCCAGGATTATTACAATTCTGCTCCTGGTTAGTCAGTGGAGAGGAGCGGGCTCCAACTGTGAGAGTTTTCAACACCTTAAGTTAGGCAAAACACCCAAACCCTAAGGCGAACATTGCGGTCTCCCTGACCCACACGCGCATCCCTCTCCCCTTCGTCTGTCTGCGCTCTTCAAGGAAAATTGCAGGGTTTAGGTTCGGTTTTTATGTTTTGTTTTGTGTTTTTTTTTTAAAAGACAAAAGCTGTCTCAAAATACTTTCAGAGTAACTTTGTGAAGAAAAAAAAAAAAAGAAAAAAGGGCTCATTTAACAAATATGTGATGTCAGCAACCAAAAACAGTTTTAAAAAAATTATTAGGTCTTACATTTTTCCATTGCTACTTTCTCTCTTCAAAGTTTCTTGACTATGAATATCAGGTATATAGTAAACAGACCTTACCAACTGTTCGTGAACTTACACAGTGGACATGGGTAGAAAATAAGAAATCTGTCCAGTGAAAAAATACAAATAGTAGAATGTGCATTTCACATACATTTGTTTTTAAGGGATATTTCACTAGGATATTTCAATTATTTCCATAAACACCAAAAAAAATTATTCCCCACTACAGAAACTTGGTCAAAGTTTTTGTTTTAAGGTCGTGTTTGAGTACTAATATTTAAGCCAACCCAAGACTGGAAGCAGTACAGCACTTGTGGGAAAACACAGATACTTTTTTTTTTTCCCCCCTCCAAAAGCCACAGTACTGCAGTCTCCATCATTATTAATATAAAAAAATTAGTACAAACCACACACACAAAAAAAAAAAGAAATTTCACTCCTACTTTCGTATCTTAACCTGACATATACTTTAGATCTTAACCTGACATTAATGAGCAAATACACACTAGGATGATGATCACACTGTAGGATAAAATGGCTCATATACTGTGTTGATAAGTTAAGATGAAAGAAATCCAGAACAAAGACACAACAGTATTGTGGAGATATGTTTAGATTCCAAAATATTTGTATCAGTCAAAGATAGAAACACCCAAGACAAAAAAACAACTGATAAATAGAAACATCCACTTTTTTCCACTTGACTATATAACAAAGATACTGTATATATTAAAGCATTACTCCATTACTATGCCTAGCTGCCACATGCAATACACAGATACATTATATACATATTTTCCATCTGATCTCTGATGCATTTGCAGCTCCCATGGAATATCAATGCCATCCCTAAGCAAGCATATGAGGGTAGGGTTTAAGTTACGGAAAACAAAGAAGATGCTCAAATGGAAACAGTACTGGCATTGAAGTCCTGACCCTGATGATCTAAGACTGTAGTTCAGGTCCTTTTGAGTAACCTCTCTGACGCAATTCTTCCTGAATCTCAGGACAAAGCATTACAATTGGCACTGGGTGGCCGCATCCCCCAGTGGGATGGGGCAGAGAATCGCAGAAAAGGACTACACGAGAGGAGTTTACAGGAGCCGTGGCCGCAGAATCCAGAAAGGGCACCTGAAAGGCATTTAATATAATCCCACCCCTCACGTAACCACCCTCACTCTAACTACAGATGTGATGCAGATGGCACATTTCTTCATTTATACTCTACTGGGTAGTGCCTTCGCTTTCGACAGCGATCAAGCACCACAGCTTTTCCTCTCCATTTTCCTTCCTGCCAGATGAAGCTTTATTCTCTTCTCATGCCGATTGGCTTATTTACCCAAGACATCGCGACACTTTATTCTGTCGTAATGTGGCACTGTTCTCTCAAAGTGAGTCATTAGATGTATCATCCTGAAACGTGAATATTAATGCCCAGAAGAGATGAACCATGAGCATCAGATGGACAGGAAGGGATTAGTGACAGGATTGATAACAATTTACAAGTACATCAGACACAATGGCACATTGTCTTGATCGACAAGAACTACTGTTCACAAACTGTACTTCCACAAGCACCTTCAGGGCTCTCACCAATCAAGATTCATAATAAGCATTTTCATACTGGTATTTTTTTAATGGCATCAGCCTGCTGCCAAGCACAAGTCAATAGGAAAACCACTTCCAAGGAATGAAAAGCTGAAGCAAGTACAAAAGGTGCACTGGATGAATGCAGCAGCAGTCAACCACTTACACTGAAGAGAGAGAAGAAGAGGTTATAGTCCAAAAGAGAATTTTCCAACAATAAAGTATGATGTACTATATTTAAGGAATGAATGCTGAACTTGACCAGACAGTTCATAATAAATGCTATGTGATCAGTTTGGTTTTGTTTTTTAATATAATTTTATGTTTAAAGACATTTTAAGTGCAACTGTTTAAAAGTGCCACCTAACAGCCCCATTATGAGTCAGGCACTGTATTGTAGAGGCATGCTCGGGGAAAAATAAAAACACCTCACACTCAGGATACGTTTTTGTCTCGATGACTGGAAAAACTCATTTTCCCGAGAGACTAAATAATGGTAAAAATATCTCAATCCCACTGGTTCTCCTCCTCTTCTCCAGTTGACCGGAGTTTGCCAAAACCAACTGCCTAATGATAGTATCTTGTGACTTTACAGCTACTTGTGTTGATGGTGTGCAAAGGACACAAGCATCATTCTTGGTCATGTGTTTAAAAAAAAAAAACCTGAATTGAGAATGATTTGAAGAGTTGCTGCTTAGAATTTCTTCCACTAAAGATAGGTGCGCATGGTACTTCATTGAAATAGTCAAGCTAGGTCAAAATTAGGAAAAATGAGCACAGGCAGAACACCAGATAAAGGTAGCTTTACTCCTTTCACTACACAAGCTAAACCAGGTACTTCTGCCTAATATATTCTGTGCCTGACGAACTTTCTGCAACACAAAGCCAAGTACTTTGTCGCTGAACAGGATGCAAGCTGAAATTAATTTATTTAAAATAAATAGAGCCCCGAGTCTTCCTACTACCTTTCAATTTACTTGTTCACACAGCACAAGAATTGACCTCTTCGTTAGCTTAGTTTGTATTGTTTATAGATGTTTCCAGAAGACGCACATCTCTGCTGTCCCAGTCTAAAGCCAGGCTTGGCACCAGCACAGCAGTCGATGCACGCAGACCTCAGCACAACCTTCTGAACCAGGTTCTGCACATTCCAGCTTCCTCCTTTTAACTTGAATTCCATAAGTAATTTTAGGTGGGTGAATTGTGTCATGAAAACAAGAGTCTCTTTATTCATTGGGTTTTAAAAGCTATATAATTCTTGCCCTGCCTCTAATTGCTTTGTATTAAATATTCACTAGAATTACACAGAAAATTTGCACATACTTCATAGTAACTATTCTTTTTGTTCTGGAGACAAAATTATTATTTACTCAGTTAAAATTATTATTGATTTTTTTGCCAAATGAGAAACTGCAACCTGACTTGGTCACAGCGGCCCCATCCTTGTCCTCATGAATCTCCCATCACACAACAATTCTCTCGCCCCTCCAGAGCTTCATCTACTTGGACAGTCCAGCTCTCTGGGAAAAGGACTGGATATGAAGGCTTCAACACACATTTCATCTGCAGCTGCAAGGCGAGCCATCAAATGGTAAAGCAGAAGAGTTATAAAATTCATCTCAGAGGGATCTTCTCCTACTCCTCTCCTACACAGGCAATTTTGAGAGAAAGAAGATGAAGAATGGAAGCTTTCGAGAGCAACCCAGCCAGGACAGACAATAAACCTGCATCCTACCCTGAGGAAACAGGGTGCAAAGTTCAGTTTTGTGTTTGTATTTCTAAAGAGCGTAAAGTATCAAATATGCTTCTTGAAGAATAATTCTCTCTCTAGTCTCTTACCACATTTCTATGTAACTATGCAATAAATATTATCCTGCTCACATGCTTCTGTTTACTTAGCGTACATTATACTTGATGCTATCTGGCACCATAAGTTTTAGTTCTGTCATCTTAAAATACTAACAGTTGTCAATCAAAACAGAAAGTGCATAATAAATATGTTCTACTAACTAATAACCCTATATTTCTACACCCTCAGCTTGAAGCTAAGCATTACTAAAAATGAGATTAATTATGTTTGTACACTGCCCAATACAATCAGACAGACCTCTAAACATCCTCCTAGCAGCGAGCACAGACTAGATACATAACCATATAGAGAGAGTGTGAATAATACGCAATATATGCAACATTAAATTAATAGTATCATCTTACTTTGGCCCAGCCTTTTGATCTACGGGGAGGGAGGGGGGAACCCCACAATCTGCCCAGCGACACAGTGTTAGGTAGCGGATGAGAGAAAAGGGCACTGTCAATACCAAAGTGATTTATGGTGACTTTCTGCAAACATTTAAAAGCATGGAAGCACCAAGGAGATACATACAGGACAGGTCCCTGAAGTTATGGCCAGCATAACAGGGTAAACTGATCACTTTTAAGATAAAGTGTCAGAAAAAATACCCTTTCAATTATATCTGTGAAACTTTAGTGGTAACTTCACTGCTTGGGACACTTAAACCTGCTCTGGAGAAAGTATTAGCAGATACCCTGTAGGGAACAATCCTCTAATGTCAAGAAGATGGACTAGATGTATAACAGGTCTTTTGCTGCTCCAATTTTTATTATTCTAATCCATCACCCTTACCGAGGTGGCAAAGTTTTATGCAGACCTTTAAAATTATGACCATTAGAAAATTCTGCCTGTGTCTGTATAATATACACACACATATGGGTGTAAGGTCTGTTTTTAAAAACTCAAAGTGCAAAAACGAATTTTGCCTCTAATTCGCCCATGCTACAGCTGTAACTATGCATTAATCTGGCAAGTGCAAATAGAAATTTCTAATTACGGTTATACGAATGCACAGTTTACATGCATAATTGTGACAAGTGAACTTGCAACTTAGGCATGCAGTAACTTAGACATGTTTGCTGTTGACAACATAGTAGTATTGGACTGTGACGTGCTAATGCCATAAAGCCAAGATCAGCCTGTGACCTTTGCCCCAAAATAGAAAATTAGAAATTCTGCAAGGTAGACAAGAAGTTGACATCAAACCTTGCAGAGGCAGCTAAGGAGAAGTCCCACAAGGAGCTCTACACAGAACCCTTCCATCAGGGATTCTCAAGGAAAGGGTGAAAGATTTTGTCTCCCTTCTGCCCAAGCCACCATGGTCTCTCTCACTTTTCTTTGCCCCTCTGTTTTGCAGAGAGCCTGGAACTCCCTATGAGTCTTTCTAAAACCTGAACCCCACCGAGGATTTTGTACGGACTGCCTACTAACAGTAAAAGTCACTCGGAGAGAGCAATGGCTGCAGAAAGCACGTCTGTTCCCCAGGCACAGGGTGGCAGAACTCTCCATCCTCCTCCTTTACCACACCTTGCACGTGCCTTCAGGCTTCACTTTGTCCGTGCACGTTAGTGTTATTTCTGTTATTGCAGAATGGAAATCCTCCTGTTGACTAAGGCACTAGGCAGTCACCCCCACATGAGTGCCAATAAAGAGATCCGTTGTCTACATACTTCAGCAGGAAAGAAAAACAGTGAAAGGGTATGGAGGAGGGAAAAGGTGTTTTTCTTTTAATCTTTTAGACTGTAATAGCCATAATTGGCTTTTCTATATAGTTTGGCCCCAGTTTGTCATAGTATTACAGTGAGAAACAGTGGCCTGCACTGATGTTTATACACCTATCTTAATGACTTCAATTGCTGCTAAGGATGCAGAATGGTGGCAGGATATGGCCATTCACCATTAAGGCCCTAAAGCCTTCATAATTACTGAGTATACAGAATATTTATTATAGAGACTATGCCAGGCCTCTTTTGTGAGCTGCCCTGGGCCTGTTCTCTGAGCCACATCAAGCAAGAAGTTTAAATGAAACTGCTCCCAAGTTTCTGAAATGGTTTAATAAAACATATACTGACTGTAATATTCAGTTTATAGTAGAAAACTATTGCCCCTTGGTTTGAAAAATGACCTCTAGTTGGCAATTTTACTCTCAGCTTCATAGATTATAGTCCGCTGTTGGTCATTTTCTCAATCCACAGGGCAATACTTTTCCATAACAAGCTCAAACTGCAATCAGTATTTGTAGGCTGTTACACAAGTTGAGAATAATATGTCTCAACACATTCTATTATATGACTAAACAAAAGAAATAACAACCTGGTGACAGAGTCATATGGAGAAAAGCAGTGCTATTCTTCTAATGCTGAGATAGCAGAAAAACATATTTCTTTGTATTGTGCTAATTTATATTAAATTTAATGTCTTCAATACACAATAATCTCTAATTTGATTTTTCATTAATAGTGTTTTGGTTTATATTGTCTTATGTCTGTTCTTATTTCAATGTAAAATGACAAATACTAAATTCTATTAGTATCAGATTTTAGAAGTGACAGATAGTGACAGATAGCCTAACATTGTGAAATCACGTTAAAATGTATTCACATAGATATCTTAAAGATCATTTGCTCTTGGGCACACAAAACAGTCATAAACTTATAGGTTTGGTATTAGGAAATTCTGATTAGTTTAGAAGGCAAGTTGCAAGTTATTGTTTCAGCACCCAGCTCCAGTACACAAATACGAGATGAAATAACAGATTTTGGAGAAACAATTAACCCATTTAGATAATGAAATAGATACACTGTGTTGAGGAGCAGCCATAGACCAAGAAGCGAGGGAGATCGGGAGCCTGTTCCAAGATGTGCCATGGACAGCTCTGCCAGCGACAGACGTAAGACAGTCACCCCACCTTCCCAAACCGCCGTTACTCTCATCTGCAGGGCTCGTACAACTTACCGAGCTGGCCGGAGTGCGGCGAGGTTTAAGTCTTTAATCAACAGATGACGAAAGCTCTTGTAGCTCCTTTACTGTAAATGCAAAATATTTATAATTACAAGACTAATATTCGTCCCCATCTGTAAACAAAAGTCTGCGGTTAAAACGTGACACCCACCCTCACTTGGAGCCAAAGGGAACAGCTTCCTAAGCTGAGGTTAGTGGAGTCAAGCAGAAGTGGACATTTTGCCATCCGTCCTGTAGAAATCACGAGTTTCCTATCCTTTAAACAAATACATCATATTTGCTGGGGATCTGTGATGGGGCAGAACGGAGAATCTTGGCCGAAAGCTTTAATAAGACCTATAAGAGAAAACCATTCATTGTAGATTTGTATGTGCGGCTTCATAAACTATATGCATCTGTAATACTGCATTTTGAGATATTAAAGGGGCAGATTTTACCCCCCTTCCCCCTCTTCATTTTCCACTACTGCTCCTACACTGTTGCTCAGCCACAGATTCACCTGCATTCTCTAGCTGGAGTTCAGGTGGTCTGGATTCATTTAAACATGTAGGAACTGCATCCATAAGCTTTAAAACATTTGAGCTAAAGAATGTAGTTGAATGTGATTACCAGAAGATGATGGCTCTTTATCTTACAAGTCTTCAAGGAATTTAGATGTCTAACTCATTAATAGTGTTTGGTGCATTACATCTTACATTGTTATGATTTTAGAAGAAAGGTTTTCTAATACAGGGGGGAAAAAAAACCAAACACCCAGCATTGTGGGGGTTTTTCCCCTCCTTCTTTTTTACATTTTTCATTTTAGGGTAATAAAAGTGGCACATATGTGCCATAGTGTAATGGATTAATTAAGGAATATGATGTTTATCCTAGGTCCTGAGTTGTACATCTTCATAACTCACTCATAAAAATTAATGTATTATACCACGCTCCACAATGATATATCTATTTTCACCATACCTGTTGAGAATAAATTGTTCTAAATTGGATTATCCTGATATCCAGTGAGAAATGTAAAAATTACATTGTTATTTTAAGAATTTACATCGCTGTGTATAAAAAAACCATAATCTTCTCACTGAGCTTTTGAACTGTCATGTTACTCCCACTGTTATGAAATCATAATTGCTGCTGCCACACCTAAAATCAAATGCAATGCATATTGTATTTTTTCATACGCTGTGCATTTCCTACCTTAATCACAAAACCATATACAGTATATTTTAGGGCTATTCTTTCATTACTGACTGCTTTTGTATCTAAGTAACATACTACTGTGCATTCAAGGACTCCTAAAATCCTCATTTCTAAAAAATCAACAGATGAAAAATCCCTAAATAATAATGTACAGATGTTTCATATTTAAATGAGCTGTTGGCATTTAATGCTGCCAATCATATGCAATAAAATTGGTGAATTTCAAAGTAGTCAGCATTTACGACAGATTTTTTTTTTTAAACCAAAAGATCATTTTAGAATGACTGAAAAGATGACTGTTCAACAAATATAGAATGATAAATTTCTGATGTCATCTTGAAATTCCTGTGAGTGGTCAACTACGCTATATTGCTCCATACTAATTCCTATTCCTTTTACCTCAAGAAAGTTGATTCTGCTTGTCCTTAAGCTACAATGCCTCACTAAAAGTAAATTATCTGCACGTTATCTGCAGGGTAATCCTCTTCCTGAACACAAGACAGAACATCAGAGTTTCTAATCCTACACAGATAGAGTAATTCACATCCACTGTACATTTTACTGTAAAGACAGAGTAATACAATATGTTTGATAAATCATGTATGTGTCTGTGTACAAAGAAAAAGGTTTATCTCCTTTCCTACAAGATGCATCCGTATTAAAATGCACGCACACACGCACTCCCCATGCTGGCGCTGCAAGAATCTTTAGAAGTTCTATTATAGAGACATCTAAGTTTAAAAAATGAAGCAGCTCACAGGTCAAACAAGTTTCTGATGAGAAGTGCTTAACCAGAAATATTATTCCACTGATTGTAAGTTTTCATCCATACATCAAACCCTAGAGTCTATTGATTAAATAAAACTGAGCTTTCTTTATTTCAAAGCAAAAGAGAATTAAATCATCCCCATTGTTTTCCCTTGGTTTGGAACCATCACATTGTACACACTGGCCATGTGTCCTGCTTATAATTACAACATCCTTAAGGAGAGCTTATCCTGCAATGACTGATCACGGGTTTCTTGCCTCTTCCTCTAAAGCTTCTGCTCCTGGTCATAATCAATGGCGCTTGATGGCCCAATATTCCTATCCAATATGGCAAGCAATATGATCCAAGATCTGCTAAAAATCAATAAATTCTTTCGCTTCAGGAAATTTTGGATCAGGACAACTTTAAGTATATGTAAATACAAGAATTTACTGCAATTATGCCGGCACATCTTTCCTTTCTCATACCTCTTTTTCACTGCATAATTAGCTGCATCATGCCTCAGTTTTGCAGTAATCCAGCCCAGGCAAAGCCTTACCAAAGTCAAAGTCTGACAGCTTAGAGAACAGAGGGTCTCTCTCACCAAAACACAGGGAAACATTGCACATCTGTATATCGCTGAGCCCCACATAGCGCTGACTGGGCTATCTCTGAAGATACCATCAAATACTAACATAGCATGAACGTGTAACAAACTGCTAATGATGTCTTTGAAGAGCAGCAACAGGTGGATAAAAAAAAAAAATATCTTCTTGAGTTTAGTTTTGTCTTTTTTTCCTTTGTGCAAAAACGTCCAAGTTAGCTTAAAAGCTCCCTTGGGCTACTGTGTCTCCAAGACAGCCTTTGGGTAGGTTCCAGTCTACCTGCGCAGAGCTGCTCTGCGCCGTGCGAACGTGCTCCAACACTCAACACATACCACGATGAGGCCAGAAAATCCTGTGTCACGGATGTGGTTTCCCGCACTGCTAGGATAAAATGGTAGCATCCAAGTTCACTTACATGTTTCACCCCACGCTCGCACAGGAAGAGGACACACGCTAAACTCAATTCTGTTGCTGCATATACACATCATTTAGTAAATTGAATAAAGTATTCTGAGTATTTTTTTTAAAGGCAAGGATTTTTTAATGTACTTTGAATCTTCTTTAAATTAGCATCACAGACTAGAGTAAATGCATAATTAGTAATGAATTAATAAACAAAAAAAGGAATTTATTACCTGTTATTTGTTTCAGTGTAATGGAGTTACAGAAATGCGGAATGGTGAGTAAATACAGACATCTGTACCAGTTAGGAAGGCTGCAGCCCAGGCACGTCCTCCAGCCCTTTAGTCTTTTTCCACTGGAAAGCACTAGTTCAGCACCAGCAGAGCAAAGATGAGAACCTTGCTTCTGCTAAGTAGCACTAATTTCTGCCCATAGTGACATTCAGAAGAGGATCAATCAAGTCACAGGGGTAAGAAAACCCTTTGCTTATGATGTGGCTGTCACCAGCGAAGAAAAGTTTGTAACACCCTCCAAGCATCAAGACGCACACAAAAGAAGCATTAAAAAAAAAAAAATAAACCCAACAGGTACTCTTGCAAAATGTATCAATGCAGTTTTCGAAACTGAAAAAAGAAGTCAGAAGATCAAGAACTCGCCGTTAGGATTTTCCTATTAGTTAAAGAACATAAGGATTCTCCTGAAGTCTTTGATTGATGTATGATCTTTTCTTTCTTTTCAGGCAGAACAGCTGTCCAGTGAACTAGAAGAAATAGCCCTGAAGACAGCTTTGTGTCTGATATGACTTTGAGAGGGAAAATTATCCCAGTGATAAATGCTTTACATGGAATGTCTAAGAAAAAAAATAAAATAAAAATGTCATCCACAAAAGAATTTTTCTTTCTCTTTGAGAAAGCAATCACTATTATCATCATTTGGGGGGTGGTTTGCAGTGTCTGATACCAAAGGGAAAGGGTATGTCCCTCAAAACTGGATTTGGAGTGAACCCAACTGAAAAAGATGCAATAGGTACTTTTGAGAGAAGGACAACTGGGCAAACAGGGAGAGAAGCAGAGAATAGTCTGAAGATTGTCAGGACACAGTGACGTGGGATATGTTGTAACTTCCTTCATTTTTCTTGTAAGGAAATTCTTTACGAGAGCTGAAACACTCACTCACACTTTGCCAGCTGATAAACACACACACTCTTTGCCACAATAACTATACATAGAAATAGCCTGAATGTGTCCAAGAAAAAAAAAAAAAAAAAAAAAAAAAAACGGAAAGAGTGAAAAAAAAAAAAAAAAAAAAAAAAAAAAAAAAAAAGGCGTTGCGACAACCACCACAAACCTGCTCGGCAGAAGTGCTTGATACAAATTAGTATAAATTTATTCAATCTAATGGAATTATGTAAATTACATAAATGGAGGACTACAGCCACCATGATAATTCGGTGAAGTTATGACCAGATTAGAGGAAAATGGATTGAAATGGAGCTTGCTCTAGAGCTGCGGTCTGGCAGCATGGTGAGGGGCTAAGAGAAGAGCCTTAGAGAATGAACAACCAGAATACTCGGGTGAAATTTGTGCATCTTTCTCACTTTAAAACATGTCTCATTGTGGCACTTCAGTGTATCGATGAGCTCTGATGGCTGCTGTCGTACACAGTCAGCAAAAGGAAGAGTAATTACAACTGTACTTTCCTTGAAATAACCAAATCCAGTATAACACCACCAGCAGCAAACAGTATGTCAATGGTTCATCCTCCCACCGCCCAAAACCTCACCGGATCTGCCCCTGCCATGGTTTAACCCCAGCCGGCAACTAAGCCCCACACAGCTGCTCGCTTGCTTCCCTCACGGCAGGACGGGGGAATTGGGGAATAGTAAAAGTGAGAAAGCTCATGGGTTGAGATAAAGACAGTGTAACAGGTAAAGCAAAACGGGGAATTCATTCCCCACTTCCCATGGGCAGACAGGAGTTCAGCCATCTCCAGGAAAGCAGGGCTCCATCATGTGTAATGCTTACTTGGGAAAACAAACACTATTGCTCCAAACGTCCCCCCCTTCCTCCTTCTTCCCCCAGCTTTATATGGTGAGCATGACGTCATATGGGATGGAATATCCCTTTGGTCATTGGGGTCAGCTGTCCCAGCTGTGTCCCCTCCCACCTGCTTGTGCACCCCCAGCTACTCTGTGTAGAAAAGGCCTTGGCTCTGCGTAAGCACTGCTCCGCAGGAACGAAAACATCCCCGAGTTATCAATGCTATTTCCAGCACAAATCCAAAACAGAGCCCCGTACTAGCTGCTATGAAGAAAATTAACTCTATCCCAGCTAAAACCAGTACGGCCACATAGTTGATGTTCTCCATTGATTTGGTCAAGACTAAACAAGGGCTCCTACATATCTGATACAGGATAGGATAGGTCGTGGCTTAGAAAGGCCTAGCAGGAGAGCATGATGACCTTCAGCACATTCTATCTTTATGGCCCTTGAATCCTTAACCTAGATCTCTCCTTGCTCACCCTGCCCAAAATTCTTTGTCTTTCATTCAATACAATGGATCTTTCCTCAACAGCACTCTTCCAACTTCCACTCTCCTCCTGACCAAGCACCCTTGTTCCTGCCTTCCTGCCCCAAAGCCTTCCTGAATAAGCCCCTGTGAGTATAATTATTCACTAAACTAGATCTTTAAATTAGATCTTTAGCATTGAGAAACTTAGAGACACAGTTGCACACTCTTATATGTGTTTACACAGCCAGAGATAATTTCTCTGTCTTCCCTTGTGCAACTTGAATGCTCTTCTTCCTCTGTCCCAAACCTCCTCCTTCATCCACTTCTGGAATCCTCCTCATCCTCCCACATAAGCTGCCATTAACCTATGCATCAGAGTGGTGCTCCCACCAGCTGTTGACATCTGCCTGCTCTTCTGCCACCTCAACTGTCCCTCCCTGCATCGAGTGCCAGCCCCTGCTCTCACACAGATTTTAAATCCACAGTTCTCAGAAATCCTGCTCCATGGGATTCCGACAACAGAAGAACAGGAGATAAGAACATAAAAGCATCCTCAATGTGGTGTCCCATCAGGAAGCCAACTAAATCTGATAGACACTGTCCTCTCTGACCCACAAGCAGGAAAGGGCTGAACATTTACAGAGGAGAACAGCAGCTCAGAAAACACCTTTATATGGCCTGTAATCAGCCAGCGTCACTTAAGAAACAAAAAGCATTCGCCTAGGTCTTTACTTTTGGGGTAATCAAATCACATTAAAAAAAAAAAAAATCCACATATACATGTTACATATATATTTATGTTTCCTCCTTCTCCCCCACTTTTAGTTCGCATTGACAATCAGCAATTATTTTACAGAGAAAGACTCTGCAACAAGCTTAGAGGATGAGTTTAGTAATAAGATAATTATTTGTAACTCTATAAAGAATTATAATTTTTAATTTAAAAAGAAATCAAATAAAACCAGCTTTCATCTTTCCTACCATGTGAAGAAAACATTCTCTGCCTACAACTCAAATTATCATTCTCTCCTTTGTGCAAAATGAATTGACCCAGAAAACTAAAAGGGTAAGAACCCATATTTGCTGGGCTTATTCAGCAGCCAAAAGTTCATGAAAAACACTGTTGTGTATCACATAGCAACCACTTGATGCCTATTGTTAAAATACAGTAGTTATTCAAAAAGTAAAATCTTGCATTCTCAAATAAGAAGCCAGGCTGCAATGTGTGTTTACTGGGTTTGGAAATAGTCATCTTGCCATTTTGTCTTTTTTCCACAGCCTTGGCATATTTGGTCAGCTATGCAATGTGCCGTTACCCACAGGAAAGAAAAGGAACACGAGAATTTTCCTCCGGTGTTTTGCTCACAGGACAATGTCCATTCAAAGCAACACTTGAGATCACCACTAAGAGAATTAAGATGTGCTCTATTTTTATGCAGCCACACTTTGAGTAAAAATGTAATATTCCAGAGGAAGAGTGCGAGGGAGAATTGGAGAGCAGCTTACCGCTTTTTGACTGAGCACTACGGCTGCACGCTTTCACCTGCTCTCCTAGTGAGCTCCTCTCAGGAAGTCCTTCCCTCACGTGCAGATGCCCACAGCGCTTCCGCACATCTGCACTTCTTCCAGCACCGTTACCTGGCACTACAGCTGGGCAGAACCGTGAACTTCACAGACATCTCCCACTCCACCTTTCCCCCAAATCTTTTGTCGTAAGATACGGTAAAAAATAAGGTCAAATTTATAGAGGAGGAAAGAAAGTCAGCTGTACAGTCAGAAAAAAATATTAACAATTTCTGTTAAATGGAACGTGTGTTTCTCTAAAATATCTGAAAAGCAGTGGCAGATCACTTGAGCTGTTCTGGCCTTTCCAGGTTCCCACGAAATCTGAGACAGCCCTCAGTTTCAGTCACAACTGCATCAGACTGTCTGCTTAAATTATCAAAGCAAGACCAAAAGGGTTCTTCTGAAACAACTGCTGAAGGAGATGAAGGGAAGCATAAGTAAGATATCAGCTCCCTTGTAGGTGCTATTATGTGCTATTACACAAATAGTACAACTTAAAACTTCAAGATAATGGCATTTTTAATACCAGAAGGGAATGGCAGACTTGCTTAGCATAACTTTGAGGTATTTCATCAAGGCTGTGTACAAACAGGTGTGCAACATTTTTGCTAGGTGTAAGATGCTTGTTGAGATTATCTGCTTATCTAAAAGTGCGTTTAAACTCCTTTTGAGTAGTTAAGATAGCGGCAGAAAGTAGATTAAAAGAGGGAAAATGCACGAACATAAACATTTTTGACAAGAACCTTGCTTTGAGCCCAGCTGTATCCAGGTACGCGTGCGCTGTTTCCATAGTCTCTGAAAAGAAAGTTGAGTGGTAGGCAGCAAACCCCTCATGAATGCATGGAGCTGCTAAGGAAAAAATGTGAGAACGAATTCGATACCTGGGAGCAAAGAGGTGGGTTTCATGATTTTAGAGAGAGAGATCTGGCTGTTTCCAAAACAGGGTGGAAATCATGGATGGGTTGAAGCTGCAGCTTGGTTGCTGCAAGTGCTTGTCTTAATGAGAAGTTCTTTACTGAAGGTTAGAGGAGAATGCAGAAATTCTACTTCTTAACTGCACATCTCAGCTGGCTTACAAAGTGTATATTCAAACAGAAGTGTATATGCAGTTAAATATTTGAATCGGCCCTAAGGTAGATCCTTATAGACAATCCTTGTCTCCACAAAGGAAATACTTGGTTTGGTCATTGGTCAGTCATCTGGCCATGACAGGATGTGGTAATTCTACATGACTGTTGAATAGCTGTAGTTACAATAGTACAGTCATGTGTAATTTATCAGCAAGATACTGACATACGTGATGAAACAAAGACCAAGCTATTTCATCCAGTGCAAAACTAAAAATTAAGAAATCTTTCCCCTAAAACAATAAAAAGCATATGTTGAAGAATAATGCAGAACTTTCCTAGCACAACTCAAATTCTCCTCTGAAAATGTATGCTTCTCTCAGAAACAGATTCCCAGCACAGGGACGGGTAATTTATGATCCACCAAAATACTCTGTTGAACAAAAAAGTAATACCTACACTGCGCCTATGCAAATCACTAAGAATAAGTGACTCTAAGGACCAGTAAGAACAAAGCCCAAAACTCCTATCAAACATTATTTGAGGTTTGAAAAAGTCAAGACAAAGTGTAATTTTTTTTAAATGGGGATAAATTGGGATTTCTGTAACAATTGACTCATTTTGCCTGCTTTTATCTAAGGATCTCAAAGAGCACTCCAAGTGTTAATTAAATTACAAAGCATTTTTGAGACAGGTAAATGGTATTATGCCCACTGGGGAACAGAGAGAACATTTACGTTTCATTGCTAAAGTCACACAGTAATTCAGTGGCTAGTAATATAACCCAGGAATTACCAGTCACCACTTCTACTCATTGACCCGACGGCCTCACAAGAGATAAAAAAATCAGCCTTAAAAACCAAAAATACTTTCCTCTTGTGCTTTTCTATCTTCCAAGAGTTAGGCCAAGATTTTTAAATTTTATTTCACTTTTCTTCCTCTGCTTACCGGTAGCCCTTTCTTCCAGTCTCACGAAAGCAGCCACCTCCTAACCTCCCCGAGCGCGTTAAGGACCGCGGCACAGCAACGCGACAGGACCCCGAACGATGGCGGTGAACTAACGGTGCTGTTTAACAGCTTACGCAGCTGCACCGGGATCCTCGTCTCCCTCTTCCGACCAGCCGCGCTCCCAGACACGACACGCAAGAGCCTCTGTCCCATGGCAACGACGATGGGAAATAATCCTTCGCTGGCCAATTCGCCGACTTCCAATCCTACTGCGCCACAGAAACAGACAGAAAACCACCCTAAGGAACCGGGCGCCTCGCGCGCTTCACGCAAGGATCTCCCACTGAAAGGAACAACGTAAGAAAGGACCAACGAGGCCCTGAAAATGCCTCAGACCACAGAAAAGTCTGTTCTGCAGTCTACTACATCTATTGTGAGTTGCACGTGGGGAGATGAGGGAGAAACATTTCACTGACCATGCTATTCTTAGCCAAGAAAGGAAGCCACCGTTTTTCATTCCAGCTTGGCCCTGACTAGTACAACTGCAGGACGCGCGAGTAATAAAGCAGTAAGATATAATGCAACCTGCACAACAGACAGTCCAGTGACTTACAGTGCAACCTAAGGCATCGCTAATTCAAGACCAGTACAGCTCTGTTAGAGCTTTAACAAATTATATCTCCATTAGTAAACTGATTTTGGAGAGTTCTTTATAAAAGGTTTTTCTCTTTTGTAAATAATTATTTATTACTAAAAACCAGCGAAGCATCTTTCTGAACTTTCTTTAAACCTTTTGAATACAATACGAAACCAAGATTTCAGGCTTTATCTTCCCCCCCTCCCCTTGTTTCTTGTTATGTCATGAAGAATCAGCTATGTGGAAGAGATGAGAATGTCTTTGATTTAAATGACCAAGGCTTAAGATTGTCTTTGCCGTACCAGAAAATAAAGCTGCTGCATGTATTTCCAGTAGTAGTATTATCATTATATGGTATGACAATTATCATCTTTTTTTCTTTTCCTAAAAATATGTCTAAAGAACCGCACAGTTTATACACTGCATTCAAAATATTTTTCTTCGTTTACATTGATTGCATATTTCAAATCATGTTACAGCTGTATCGCTTAGCCTAAATCAAATAAGGAATCCACATAAATGCATACACACACTTTCCTTGTTTTTAGACATTGCCAGTATTGACAAGATTAAAATATTTTTCTCATTCATTATTTATTGTGATGTGATGAAACAGTAGGAGTACGTATTTAACAGAACATCACAAAGCAGAGTTAAAAAGTGGACATGCCATTTCATTTTGATTTTGCTGTGACAGTGTTAAGTATGTGACTCCCTGACTGCAATAATGACATCTTTGGGTGATGAAGATTTAAGATGCTTTGCAAAGATGCAGTGTTATCCAAACTCTTCAGCCATGCTGATTAGGAGCATTATTAAATAGATGAACCCAAGACTGGAAAGAGTGCCGTGACTAAAGTCCCTCCTGCTGCAGAGGATCGGGGGAATCGGCGCTCAGTGCAAGAGCGGCAAACTCCCACACTGCATCAGGCCCGTAACTGGAACGACTGGAAGGTAGCTGTACATAAACAACTCCAACACTTTTACGAGCGCCAACACTTTTTCTTACCAAAAATGTGTCTTCTGGGTAGTTTCTCTGCTTCTAGGGTGCTACCTAACAACTGGAGCTGGGGTCGAGCAGTGCTGTATCTGGCTGAACCTCAAGTACAGGGTAGGTACGTATGAATCTGGGTTTTGAACACGTGTACCGTGGATTGAAAGCCACAGACACAGCACGATCCCAGTTTCCAGCTCACAGCTGGGGACCATTCTGCATATTTCTACTGGCAAAGCAGCATGGAGATGCCAAAGAGAGAGCACCCAAACTGGTTCTGCTGGGCAGAGGAGCACAGAGCTTCCCTCCCGTAGTATGTGGCAGTATCTGGGTTAGAATGCAGAAAGAGACGCATTTTAGCCCAAATGCTTATTCTTCCATACTACAATCCAAATATACCCCCTATGATAAAAACAGCAGAATAATCAGAAGGTACGGAATGCTTAAAATGCACCCTTAACAAAACAAAACAATGTAATGCATATCTCTCTTTACGTGTCAAACAATTTGCCTAACAAATCATAATAATGCAGAGTGATATAAAAATCACCCATCAAGTCCAAATGCATGCACAAAGATTACCATGGCAAAGAATTGTGAATTTCATTAAATATGTTAAAGGCAAAAAAAAAAAAATAATAAAAAATTCAGCTTTGAAAAATAGTAATCCTGTCTTTCAACAAAAATATTATAGGAAGCTATGAATTTGGTAGATCTGAATAGGATGTTGGTACATGTTTTACTAAGGTAATATAATGGCACACTATTATTAGATCACATTAATCATTACTGTGCCAAAGGCACTGACAGCACCACTGAAAAGGATTGAAAGGGCTGGTAATGGATATAAATTACCCATTGTGTGATAAAAGGATTTTTACTAAGAAGGTAAGAATAAAACAGCAAATTTCTAATATAACTGTTGTGTAAAAACCAAAATAAAAGTAATCCAGTCAGTAATATCCACAAAATCAGAAAGTAAGCACTTTTGAAACAAGATAAAGTCACAATAAAAACTGTATACAATGTAAAATTAATTTCATGGTGCATAATATTACTATCAATTTAAATAGTTTACATGATGACCTCCAAGGGGTATGGTCAAGAGAAAGGTAAGCTTTGTTAATTAGAATAGTGTAGGAGCTTCTGCATGTGTGTTTTAAGTTTGTGGGCTTAGAATTTTTTCTTCGTGGGTTGTTGTTGGGTTTTTTTAAACCAAGAATGGCGGCATGACACCCCCTGAAATTTAAGACATGTTAAGAGTTTTCTGTTTGCTGTCTTAACATCACAACAAGCAGCACCTCTCTGACGTGGTTTTATTCGGATTCCAAATGCTATTACAAAATGAACCACGTCTTTGCTGAGCTATTTAATCATTTGATTGAAACCATTTGTATTACTAATTGTCCAGTTCTGTGCTCCTCCTTTACACTGGCAAGTATTTCCTGATATTAGTAGGGAACAGTGAAGTGGTCAAACTGCGTCCTTATTTACAGCATTAAAAATCCACATATCTTCTCCAAAGTTGATGGAATTATTCTAGAATCACGTCACTGTAATTCTTTGAGTCAATTGTCTAGAATAAAATCCAGTAGCTCACATTCAATTAGTAAGTTTTAAAAATTGTGAGCCATATTCTTAAATGATATAAATTTGTAAGTACAGGCATCAATCCTAAAAACACTTATGTCTACACTTCACTTTACTCACATGAGTAATGCCATTAGCATCAGTAATTCAATACCTGCTTATGCGTTTGCAGTACTGAAGCTTTAATATGCCTGAATATCCTCTCACTTACATCAGCTATAAATCAGCACAATTCCTCTGAATCGCACGGTTTCTACTCATTCACAAGATATAAAAACGAGTGGACAATCCAGTATAACAATTATAATGAAGAAATAACATAAGAATTTGATTTGAGAGCAGAAACTTTCAGAAACTTTGATTTAAGAATCAATTAACACATGTAGAATATAGAATTAATTATTGGTTATTTCCTAGGAAGCTAGACTTTTATTTCAAACTGAGGGCCAAATAACCCAATTCTGATTTCACACCGATTTCCACACCAATCTGATTTCTCAGACTTTACAGGAGCTTCTACTGTACTGGAATAGCTCAGAGGAAAATCACATATACAACGTAGTACATCCTTCCACCCACTGATTGTCATGGGTGTTCTTCTCATGCTAATATACAACAGAATATGGTTCTTAATAATATGCATGAGATGTTCTATTGAACTTATGGGAGAAAAAAAAAAGTGATAAAATGAATTTAATAATGAGTGTCATGGATTTTTTTTTTAAATCAGCAGTCTGTTGATAAAGTAATAAATGATGATTCATCTCTAACACAAGTCTTACATATCAACTGCGTAAGATGAATGCTCATGATTTTACCAAGCAGAATTTTTTTCTTGAAAAATCTATTTGTAGCTCTATTTGTACCTCACCTAGAAAGAACTACAACAAAAAGTTTTGCTAAAGACATAAACATAATATTTTTAAAGATATAAAAAAAAAAGTGAGAACAGATTTTTAAATCTAATTTAGGTACCTCATTTTTCTGTATTTTTTGATATGGAAAAACAAACCTAAAACCTCAGATCCGTAAGCAGAAGAAAATGCTGTTAGAAAAATATAAGTAAGCATTCTTACCAGTTACTCTTAAACCAACGAATCTGTTCCCTGGCTGAGGAAATTCTTAAAAGACACAGGATAGGTATTGAAGGTCGCAACTGTAAAAATAAAACCTGTGAGAAATTTACTATGTCAAAACTCAGTGTTCGAATCAGCCATTTATGTTAAAATATTACCATGCCACCTCAAGCAGACAATCTACAGAGCAGCAGAGAGTATTGTTAGAATTAGAATATTAATGGGATTAACACCTTTTATTTTTTTAAGCCTTCATAATGTACGTGTTTGGTGGTCATTTCTTTTTGGGAACTGAAAAGTTCTTTCAGTTCTGGATTGTTTTGAGGGGGAAAACCTCTTCTCAAGATAATGCTGAGGAACAGAATGAAATTCTTCTGATCCTTTCCCCTAGACAGTGCAGCAAAAGAGGACAAAACAGGATAAAACAAAAGTTGCATAGCATACTCCAGAAACCCAGTTATTCTCTTTGACATTGATATTCTAATCTTTCAAACTGAGTAAAAAGAGAACAGCTACTAATTGTATTTTTACTTTTTTTTAATTCCATTTTATAACAGAAATAAGTCCTTTGTAGATGATCTCATCTAATAAACCCCACTTAAAAGAGATAAGAGCCAGCAGTAAAAGCCAAGCCAGAATACTTCCAAGATATTTGTCAGTAGTGAATTTAGGGCCATTACATTAGTAAGCAAAATAGAAACAAAAACAAAGGGCGTTCTCAGAGCAAAATAAAGTTCACTTGACTGAAGCTATAATCTGAAGAATTTATGACTGAGAATTCTAACTATGTTTATTCCTATGCATGTCTAACAAATTAAATTAAAGGTCACTTCCAAATAGTACACTTTGTACATCTACATCAACCAGACTATTTCCTACAGCAGGCTTTGGCTCCGAACCCCCCGTCGGGGCACCACAGCCTCGGGGCTTCACCTTCCCAACGCCCGTTTCCCGGAGAAGCACCGACTGCTCCGCAGAGCCCCCGCGGCTGGCTGTCGGAGTCAGCGTACGCAGAACTGCATCCTTCCTTTCTGTGGGAAATAATTACAAGCTTGGCCGTTCCGCTGCATTTGGTTTAAACTGGTCAGCACCGACAGGACCACGCTGCTGGGCGATGCCATTTGCTGACTTGAAGGATAAGCCATAATTCTGAGGACTCCTACTGATGGTGAAAACCATCAGTATTAAAAATTCTGCAAATTAGGAGTTCACTGCTAAGCAGCACAGTCCTCCACTAGTGCAATGCCAATACAACACTTTTCACGTATCCTCTAACGTCTCCCTGGACTCCACCTTGTCCCGATTACATCCAATGCAAAAACGCTACTGCAGAACACCCCGCTTTGTCCGTGCCACCTCCTCTTCTCACCCCTTTGGTTTCTCCACCACGCCAAACACAGGCTACTTATTTTCATTTTGATGGTCTACCACAACATTTCCTGATCGCCACTCCTTCCCCCCTCGCTCATGGATCAAGCCAGTCTTTATCATGCACTTTGAAGTATTTTCCAAGTGATACTTCTGCCACACAGCTTCTCTGACATAGGAGAATCACCCCGGTTAAAGCGTCAAACCCCTCCTTTGTAACTCACATTTCCACGGTTAACTGCCAACAGTTCAGCAGTAGACATCTGGTTTGCCATCGCCACTCTCTCTCACACGTAGGAACTGCTGCCTTTTTGCTCTCTCCTCGTGCCTAGCTTTCTTTTACATGCCAGTCGCCTCTGGTTTTATACTTGAGTTATAGGCCCTGAAAGGCAAAGCCTACCTTCTCGCTGCGTATCTTACGGCGTTGAGCTTAACGGGTGGTGAGTGGGCACGAGCCGTTACTCCGTCGCGGTGCCCCGTTCCCCCCCCGGGTACGCCCGGCTACGCGGGCGGCAAACCCGCCGGCAGGCAAGCCCAGCGCCGACCGTGGAGAACAAAAACCCTTCGGAAACAGTCAATGAACCCCACCACCCTGCGCCAGGGGTGGTCTTCCCAAATACGAAATCATATCTGGACAGGATTCGGGTCCCGCTGAGAGCGGCCCGTACCATTTCAGAATTCAAATAACTGAGTTTTGGTTACAATATTTGGACATATAGGAAAAGCAAATTCCTGGACTGCTACATACAAACGTAGGTCCCATCCAATGTTTGCAGTTGCACAGTGTCTAAAAACACTGACAGCTTGTTTGTCTGGAATTTCTGCTGTTGACGATGTCTTAAAACCTCAAGATATACCTTTTTAGTGTTTACTTGCAGTTCATTCAATGTAAGAAAGCCAAGAAATAGAAACAAAGAAGATTATAAGCTGTTAGGTTTCAAAAAGATGTTATCTCGCTAAACAGGTTCTTAGTACTCCTACGCCGACATCCTAGGCTACATTTTTGCTACGCTATTACAAGGCTACTTGTGTTTAAAAAAAAAAATAAAAAATTCAGATTTTACATACACGCTCATGACTTGCAAAATTCTAGGAATGATTCTCAAGGGGCTTTCACTAAGATGCTTTATAAATTCTGATGACAGACAGAACACAGTAAGGCTTCATCTCTTAAAGTCCTGTACTGATTTGTTTGGAGGCTTCGTGTCATTGATCAGCATGTCAATGTCTCTTGCAATCTGCTTTCCAGTTCATGACTGTGAGTGAACCCCTCAGGTTTAAAACCTTAAATGATTTAAGGTCTGTGATACATAACCTTACGAACAAATTGGGAAAATCTGTAGCTTTACACATTAAACTGTAGCAGAAATGATTTAAAGCCTTATAAAAAGGTATTTTACTTACCTGTGCTAATATTATTCTAACACATTTGACACTGACTATGTAAAGCAGACAGTTTAAAGGTACAGGCAGCAAGCCGCACGGGAACAAATTAAGATAGTTCCACTTAGGTCAAATTGGGCCAGTTTACCAGTGTCTAACACACTTGCCGGCATTAAAAAATTGTCCCATGAACCCCCGCAGACCCATTTATCACAGTGAAGCTCCCAGAGTAACACTCCTGTGCAGCCGTGCTCGGCTCAGCGCTCAGCCCGCTCCCCCGGCACACCTCTGTCCCCAGGAAAGAAACAACCCCAAAGGCCAACCAAGAGGGGATGGTAAGATAGAAATACTCTTGAGACAGAACCGCGGTAGAAGGGTACAATCTTTGTGCATTCTTGAACATGCTTACGGAGCTCATTCCTTGAAACTGATGATGGACGTTAAGGGGAGAAAGCAATCTCGTCCTGTTAATGGGGGGGCAGAAGGATTTCGGCGTGTTACGGATGGAAATCTAACACGTAGCAAGGGAAAACAGATGCTCGAGCATGGACTTACACTGAACGATGGGGCTTTTCCCCAAATTCCAAGGCCGCAAAGGCTTCATCGCGAGGCTGTTAGCACCACATCCCGCCCCGGTTAAACCCAAGGACGAAAGCCCCGCCAACCTGGAGGGGACAAGGCTGGGGCCCTCTGTGAACAGCGTACCCTTTCTGATGGAATGAGGGGTCATGTTTAAACCGTTATTCCCTGTCAGCTGCTTCTTGAGGGCCTCCTGAAACGCCGTGGCAGGGCTGCTCTCACCCTGGGCACACGGAGACTCGTGGGCAGGGAGAGAGGCTCAGCGACAGGACGGAGCCAGCCCGGCAGCCGTGCGGGACACCCTTCACGGACCTCCACGTGCCTGCCACGTACGTGGTAACGCGGGAGGAGACCGACGGGGCCTGAAGGGTCCGTTTAGTGTCACTGGGAGTTACATGCATAAACGAAGAGAAAGAAACAATCCCTAAAGCAGGATGTTGGAATAAATCTCAGTATTTTTCCGCTGTTCCCAAAAAACACAAGAGCTAACGCGACGTTTCACAGGCTGGGGCACGGTTTCCACCCGTGCCGCTGCAGCATCCCCAGCCGAGTCCCCGCCATGCACCGGTCCTCCCGCGTGGCCCCGGCGTTGGACCGACCTCCCTGCACGCCCTGCCCAGGCACTCGGAGATCTCCAACACGTAAAACCGTCTGCCTATAAATACAAGGTATTTAAAAATGCAAATCTCACCACGATAGGATTTGCCCACGTCTCCTGGCAAATCTGCAGTGTTTGATCTAACATCCTTTCAGGGCAGCTCCTTTACATCACTGAGATCACGCGACAAACTACCGCTCTCATTTTCCCTCCTGATATAAGTAAGCAAAAGACAGCAAAGAGAAGAGGACAGGAATGCACATAATTTTAACTTCTGGGGAGCCAAGGGGTTTGCAAAAGTATTATATCAAAGAGGCACAACTCTCTTCAGCTCCTTAGGTTTTCCTACGCCTTTGTGTTTCAGACGTCCCAGTTTGCATTTATTTTGCGCAACTTCTACCTGGCTGCATTCTTCGGCACTAACACCACGGGTAACCTGCCCCCGTTAGGGCCCGCTATCGGTTGCAAAACCGATCACTTCGGCACGGCGCTGCTCCTGCCTTTCATGCTCAGGCCTGATCCAAAGCCCTAAAGGCAGGAGACATCGTTTGACTTGGTGGTCCCTGCTGCAGGCTGCTAACGGCAGCAGTGCCGCTGGTGGCGGGCACGGTTTAACTTCACCTGGCACTTGCCACCGTGGATTTGGGAAGGGGTAGGATCCAGCCCCAGGGGCCACATCCTGCCCTGGGCACGTTTTCCCTGGTGTCAGCAGGGGATCCACATGGCCAGGGTTACACCATCTTCCCGTAACCGCACGCTGGGGGAAAACCTTGCCCACTGCTAAAGGGGGATCCCGGGGGCAGAGGAGGGGAAGGGGCCGGAGCATCCCAGAGCAGCGACCCCGCGGGACAGCAGCCGCTGCCCTCCTGCCCCGGTGCCGCAGGGCAAGGGGGGGTCTCCAGCAGCTGCCGCACATCCCGGCCCCCCGGATAGCCTCTGCCAGCTGTGGGGTGCCCCAGGGCTGGCACCCAGCTCCCCCGGACGCCCCGCCACTGGCTGCCCTGGGTGGCAGCGAGGTGCCTGCGGAGTGACACCCGCACCCCTGCCCCGGGGAGCTGCGCTGGGGCTGCACTCCCCACAAACACCCCCAGCGTGGGCTTGTTCCTACCTGGTCTTCTTCCCTCCAAAGGACTTGTTTAAAAACGTAAAAAGCTCAGCCGGACAGCTGCCCACTGAGTTCCAGTGCAGGTCTTTAAGAAGGGCCAACTTACTTCCCACCTATATGAAAAACAACTTTGCTCCGAGGGAAACTGGCTACCCACGCTCTCTTCCTGCTGGTGTTCTGGATGCACGGGATGAACAGACATTTGTGGCAATCTGATTGAGTGAGTTGTAAGAAAACATTATGAATTTAAAGTAGTACAAAAAAAGGTTTCCATCACCTCCGTGCCTATACCATGACACATGCATCTTAATATATTACATAATAAAAAAGCCATGATGTTCTCAACCAATCAAATTACACTACTGTCTCTTTAATAAACAAATCCATGTGCACATTAACAGTGTTGAAAATTCAATTTAAACTCTTTGTCTGTTGCTGCTTACTCTAAAGATGGTCTTTCTTAAACAACAGAGCACCAAGGAGTCGTTAGGGCTCTCTCTTCATTACTTCAAAAAACCAATCATTAGACACCAGAGTATATACGTAATTAGAAAATCACTTCCTTTGCAATCCAAGCTAAGTAGTTTACATACTGTAATTACAGGGACAAAATCAATTTTTAATCATTTCACTGATTGGGCTCATCAGCTCTGTGGGAACATTGTAACCTGCTTGTTGTGCAAAAGCAACATCTGGGCTAAAACAATTACCCTTTGTTTGCTACAATATTCCTTAAATCTTTTTGCTTGCATAAAAAAATGAAAACACGAAGACAAGATATTTCGATGTCTTTTTGTCCTTGATCAACATATATCCTAAAGTACTACTTGCAATGAGAGTTTAATGTTCCTCAGAATTTACAGTTAAACAGTACACTTCCAAGGAATGTATTTTTTCAGGGAGATAAAAGTATCTGATTGTTTTAAAGAACCATTCAGCTGGCTAATTGTTCCATAGCTAACACATGGTATTCAAACAACCCACACATTACAAAAGCTCATCTGGATAATAATGGGCAACTATTATTGCAATGGTTTACACTTTTCTAATACAAATGAATGGATTTTATCAAAATTTGAAAAAAAAAAATCTAAGAAGCTGGGTATGTGTGAAAAATAGATGGTATGAATTGGCAAGGCAAGGCTAAGCATTTTGTTCTCTTAATAGGAAATGACCTCATTTACACTGGAGTAATAATTAGTACTGCTTCACTGACAGTTAAGAAAAAAAGTTTCACAGTATAATAAGGCAGCATCTCCTTTGTTAAGATCTACATTGATTATTAACCCTTGCCAACAAAACCCAAATTTAACTCTGCGTTACGTGTGCTAACGCTCTATGACAAAAAGTAAAAAAAAAGGAGGAAAAAAAGGGCAGAGGTTGGCAGTGAGGCAGGACCCTGCCCCGCACCCACCCAAGTCAGCAGCTGCTGTGTGGCCGGTGTCAGAGCGACCAGGACAGGGTGTCAGGCTTGCTAAGCGAACACGTCCACGCCTGAAATACTTTCTGGCTGGCGAGTATTCAGTAACAGCCGGCAGAGGATACGTCTGCTTCTGCCCGGATCGTGCATCAGGTGTGCGGGCAGGCGGGCGCTGCGCTTCGGGCCTGGCCGCTGCGGGAGCCAGACCCGCCACGGTGCTCCCTGCCCGGGGCGGGGC
>VXBL01005517.1:33523-48177 GCA_013400195.1 Aramus guarauna | reverse complement strand
ACCCGCCCGCGGCCCGCGCACACACACACACACCCGCTGCACACGCACACACACACACACCCGCAGCCCCGGCTCCTCACGCGTCCCTGTCAAACGAACCCGGCTTCTGAATAATTTACGCAACATTTAGGTGAAAATATTTTGTATTTTATTCAGTGGATGCATTTTTTTTTTATAATGAGGCCCTCATTAAAACCAATATGTGTGTCATGTTGTCAGGCAAATATATGTTAAAATGTCACTTTGAATATGAAATAATACGGTTTAGGGGCTTGACTCATTAAAGAAAAATATAAGTGAAAGAAAAAAAATTTCTGTGGGTAAGCCTGAAAGAGAGCTGGGCAGGAAACATTCTCCAGTCCTGCAAAAGTTTGAGATTCCTTTTTTTTTTTTTCTTTCCCCCCTTCTTCCCTCTGGATTTCAGAGAAACCACGCGCTTACGAGGGCTGCCATGAAAAGAGGGGGTGAACCAACGAGCAGGATACCCTCCGTCATTCTCCTTTTCCCTCCCACCCCCACTGCCGCCGGGAGCACAGCACAGCCCAGGTCCCCGGACCCGCAGGTCTCGCACCCACATCCCACCCCTCAGCGTCAGCCGCTGTCCCTCACCCGGGAGCCACCGAGTAACATCACTCGGTACTCGCTGCCCAAAAGAACCTGGCTCTGTGCAAAGCCACGCCTGAAAGGTGGATCAGGGCTTCAGACTTGACCTGACCAACAGTCCCATGGATAGCACAGGTCCTTCCCCCATTTGATGACAAATTCAATCCCAATCCATCCATTCCTGGCGTGTTCTAATTCAAAAGCGTTTTGTCAGAGAACTGCCAGTCAGGAACCACCATAATCCAAAATCACTCTGGCTGACAGACCAGACTCCTCTGCAGTGACCTACACCTACATGCACAGGTTGTAAACGCAGACCAGGGATGACGCAGGAACAACCAGTAGAAAGCTACAAAACAGACACAGCCACCAGAAGCAAAAGTACGCCCATCGCAGACACACAACACGCACTGGCGTATCAGCACTGAGGAAGGCCACAGGTATTTTCTCCCGCCGCCCAGATGTTACACAGGCGTACGACAGCTGTGTTGGGGCGGCAGTGCCAGCAGAAGGGCAGTGCAGGAGCCCACCTCGCCTGTGCTCCATTCCCCCCCCGTGCTCCTGCCCCAAGGTGCAGGACAAGCCCTTTCGGTCAAGTCAGAGAGGGGCAGCCGCCTCCCAAAATCAGCCCCCCAAAAGCCCTCAAGACAATATTATGCTATTCCTGATAAAAGCGTTATTTCAAGAGGACCTACAATAGACAGTGAAACAGGTGAAATGCAACCTTTTTGCTAACAACTACATAAATGCTTTGGGTAGGGCAAGCATGCAGGAGCAACCCAGCCTCGACACCAAATATTCAGTAAGCCAGTTCTTCAGCCACCTAACAGAACACAATTCGGTGAAAACCCCTCAAACAAACAGCTTTGGACTCTTCCAGAGTCTTCCTAAGATCTGCAGGACTATTTCAATTCTGTTCGTCTCTGGGCTTGCACGACTTGTATGTGCAATTAATAGCAAAAGTTAGAGGGCTTGCAGGATGGTCTATGAATTGCTGTAAAGATTTAAAGTTTTTCTTTACTTGTGCTCATTTAGAGACGGGTGTTACTTGCAGGATTTTGGTATGAAACAGTAAGGGGAAAATGAAAACCTTCAATTCTGATCCTGGGGCATCTCAGGAGCATCTCTGTTGGGAACAGGTACGTTCCAAGTGTCAAAAGGCAGTTTTATAGTTCCATAAAGTGCCTCAAGCTCCTAGGTCCATAGGAGTGCCTCAGATCGTAACCATAATTGAAGTTGGTAGCAATAATAAATAAAAAAACCCCTAAAACGCCCAGGATACAATAATACGGTGCGGTGTTAAGGGTGTCCGGTTGGAGCCTAACTGTCATCAGGAACAACTATCCCTTGACACACAACTCAACTCTACTTCTACTGAAACAATCATCAATTCACAGTTTTAAAGAGAAGAAAATATAAAATACTTATGAAATGATAGCTTGGGAAAATGCATTTTTCATTCCTAACTATCTTGTTAGTGCATCAAATTACAAAACACCATCTGAGGCAGTTTTCCCCACATCACATAAGAGGACATTTCATAAGTGATACTGCTCTCATCACAGTCTAGTAGAGAAAGAAAGAGGGAGTTTGTTTATAGATTCTTTCTTGTTTGTTTTACATTTTCTATGTAGGAAAAAAAAATCCAATAACCCACAAAAAGATGTAGGTCAAATGTTCTCATCTCAAATCTTCCTTGATAAGTAGCGATTTAAGAAGTCTATATGAAAAATGTGTTATTCCCTTTCAGCTCATAGGAAAAAATGTTTCAGAAATAGCACATAAAAAAATATTCAATGTCACTAAAACTGGAATAGAAAATGTTTTATAGATTAACAAACATTGTAATGAATTTGCACAACCTTAACTGACTGTATACATAGCATAATGAAATGGTCTACATCCTTTCAAAGAAAAATTAGGTATTCCAGCACATAGCTTTAGAAAAGCATTGTTCGGAAAAACCTGCATTTTTTCCCAGCTACCATGTAATTTGTGAGATGCATTTTTAAATGATCTGCAACTGCAGCAGGCTTCATCAGTCAGATGATACAGATAGATAATTCACCAAACTGTCACATGATCTTCCATCAGTCTAAAAGATGTGAATATATTGCCACAAGCTTTGGGAATAATGGGTGCACCTGTTTACAGTGTCACCTCTGTTTGCTAATTGTCTCCTTGAGCTACATTTTACTTCTAATGCATTTATTTTTGACAGGCAGTGTCTATTTAGAAATCACATTACTTCAAGTGCAATTGTTCTTTTGTCTATCAAGTAAATGAAGTGTTGTTATACAGATTTCAGGTTCTGATTAGTGAAGTATCAGCACACCACAAAGGTCAATCAGTTATTTACCTGAAGTAATAGAAGTATGACAGGCCTCCTGGATATCCTCTAGATCATGGTATAGCTCATATTAGTATTAATATTTTATACTTCAAAAATATATACACACCTTTGTTTGCATGTATATATTACGTACATGTCTTAAATCTTCTAAAACATACAGTAAACATACATGCACAGAAGAAGATAAGGAAAGAAGCACTCAAGTGGAAAGCGTCAATGTCGACGCAGACCCAACTCTTCTACCCCCGTATTTTAAGTTAAGCCAAGATAATGGTGAAAACCAAGGGGTCGGTCCCACAAACATTTTGCAGTGGTTTATGTGCATAAGCTGTCACACCAACAAAACTAATGCTTTCAAAACACGCTTTTTTCATTGTGCTTCCTGCTTTTTATAGAACAGTGAAGCAAAATTTAGTTAAGGTTACTTGCATTAGCTTCAACTAATAAGATGCCATAAGAAATTAAGATGAGCCACTTGAGGTCTAAGAAGGACCACAGGGGATTTTTATTCACACCCATGCCCTCATGTCTGCAACGCTCCCAGCGCTGAGTTAAATAATATGTCTCAATAGGTATAAAACTATGCCTTCATATCTACAGTAACACACTCAAGTAGAACTATACTATCAAACAGGAAATTTTGAAAACCTAAATCAGCACATTGATCACACAGACACTTCACTGCATATATATTGATTCTATTAAAAAAAAAATAAAAAAAAAGGGGGCTTTTTAACTGTTTATCACTGAGGTGGAAAATAGCACTACTGTAGCGGCAGCAGTGGTTTGCCAAAGCCTCGCTGGTTCTCGCGTCCCTCTGTCTATAGACGTCTCGCGCTCAGCTCTCCCGCACAAGGGCAAGGTAGAAGAGAAGTGTCCGGGAGCAATACGGAATTCCCCAAACAACGGCAAGGCCCAAAGCTAACACCTACCCATCCTCATCGAGGTCTAGGCACAGACCGGTCTCTCTAGGCACCCGGCCACCTCCGGGGCTTACCAGGGATTGCCAGCCACCACTGCTGGTTTACCGGTTTGCCCAAAGAAACAGAGACAAAAAAGCCACGCTTGCCTTAAGTCACATTCTAAATTGGCTCCCAGGAGCATTCCCCTACCTTGTTCACTAAAGCACGGTGTATGTTTTCTCAGTGTTTAGCATATGCTATGTAACCTGAGCAGGACTTGCATTGTTCCAGTAGTTGTTTTTCTAAAGCATGTTCCCATCAGGACCATAATTACATGCAAAATACTAGAGTTGGAGCCATTCATAAAGTCATTTAAAATTTTCTCTAACACTTTCCAGCAAGATTAGGACACATCTTGAAACAGAATATGGAAGAAATCACAATCTCAGCCACAGATGCGAACTGATGATAAAAGTTCGAATTACTCCAGGTGAGTTTATGTATTCCAGGACTCAAAATGCTATAGGAGAACCTCCCCTGATGTATTCTGAAGAGCAGTGCTTTTTTTTCAAATATTTCTGCAAATGTAAGCACAACTTAGAGTTAATCATTCATAAGCATCTTATATACCTGTATTTATGACTAAAGCTCCTGGAAACTTGAGTCTGAAGTTCTCAAAGCACATTTTTCCTGCAGCTCCTAAAGTTAAAAATCACAACAGCCATACACTTAGCAGCAGCAGGATTGAGCCCGATGCCCGTAAAAGAGGCCGTGGACATGAAATTGCTGTTTGCTTGCCAGCCCGACACGCGTCTCTTTGGGAAGATGTCTTTCCTACCCCTAGCCTGATGTTGCAGGAAAGAGATCATTTGCGTGGAAAGTGTACAAAGTTATTTAGTAATTTCACATCTACCCCAAGTATTACTTTTACGCAACGGCAAGCGATCTTTAGAACATTCCCTTGCACACAGCGAAGCGGATACTCTAGCGATAAAGCTGCTTGCCTAAGACTAAATCCCGCCAAGCACTTCTTTTGCACACAAACAGTCTCCTTGAAATCAATGAGATTTCTTGAATGAGCTCTTCACACAAGTAAAAGGATCAGGTCCTTAAACAGCAGAAAGTACAGACGACCACGTTAACATAAAGCATCAAACAGGAGGAGGTCTCGGCAAGGGAGTGAAGTATAGTCACCTACCGCACACGGTTAATGAGATGTGACAGGCCAAATTCAGATCAAATGTAAACAGGGGCACTTTCCTGCCTGGAACAAAACCTGTTAAAGAGGTCAAAGCTTTGCTCCGTGCGTAGGATCAGGTAGTAGCAATGCAATTAACCATCACCCAACGCATCACCAAAGCTTGCCAGCACGACGATCACCAAAATAACACCCCACTCTAGAGACGCAGGAAGAACACGGCCATCTACCCTCCAGCACCCACGGCTGGACCACACGCGGCCGTCCAGCCCCGGGTTTGCAAAGCCCCTGGGGACCAGAGCTTTGGTGTGACGCCATCAAAAGGGATCCAGGACGTACGCATGGCGGAGAGCTTTCCAAAACCACCAAGGCACTGTTTTCCTGAGCTCCCTGGCTTGCCCTCGCTTCTAACACAGCCCACCTGCATCCCTCCCGGGCCGTCTGACGGCCGTCGCTGCAACACGGGCGCCAGGCACCGCGTCTCTCCCGTCAGAGCCCTTCTCCTCCCGTCTGCCCCGCAAACATCTCGCGCCACTGCTGAAGAGCTAGCCAGCCTTTGACCCTGTTTTACTTCACCTTCTGGACCTCTGTACAACTGGACACATTTAATTCTGTTTCAGTCGCTGCATTTCTCTCCTATTTTAATACATATTTTAATATTGGAGGGAAGGGGGGGTGAGGACACAGCTCTTTCCAAGCAGAACTAATCCTCCTTTGAGGATGGGCGAGCCCCACGCAGCTCTCAAATCCGAACGGCGAGAAGCTCCGGTTAGCTGGGGAGGCTGCACATCTCAGCGGGTTGTAAAACAAGGATAAACAACAAATTATAACTTAGCGGCAACTTCTGTTTTCTCCCCACAGCCTGGGATGTGCGAGACTGGCCGCTGAGCGCGTGGGTAAGTGCGGGAGCGCGTATGTGCCAGCGGAGCGCGTAGGGAAGGAGGGGAGCACGTGGGCGGCAGCAATTTAAAAGGCAGCTGTGTGTATGCTTTTCCCGGTTAGGCTGTGAAATCGCAAATGGTGGAATCAGCACCGTAAGCTTAAAGCCACGCTAACCCACTTGGCTGCAGTTTATTGTTAACTTTGCGTCCACCTTTCCCCTCGTTTTTATATTAAAAAAAAAAAAAAACCACCACAGAACGACTCCTCTGCCCCGACTACTCCTTTTATTAATAAAAGGATAAAATTACACTAAATATTTCTAATGTAGTGATAAAATGGGGAAGAATGAGAAAGTAGTATACAACAGGACATTGGCGGCCACAGCCTTCGGAACATTCATACTGTTACATATATTTTCTCTAAGTAATCAGGAATGTATTGGTATTTTGAAATTATGTATCTCTAATAACACAAAAGTACTTAAGAACAGAAATAGACAGTAATGGAAAATGCAGTCAACTGTTGACAACATATAGAATTTCAGAAAATAATTTACAGAGAACAGCACAGCAGATGAGTCAAAATTTTCTCAAAAATATTTCTTGCCTCCGATAGTCCAATGTAATTCATTTTCTATCTCTGTTCATTAATCATTGTTAAAATTAGTGATCCATTTCTTCCACTCTGCCATCTGCACTCAGCTTCGTAACAAACATGACACCTTCCTGCATAATAAAACCTGACAACTACGAGGATGCATTTCCAAATAGCTTTCTGCATATTTGCACCTCTATAACTGATTCCGTTGTCAGACAAAAGTGGATTATTTAACCAGAGTTCTTTCTTTATCAATTCAGTACACAGACGTGTGCTTGTGGAGGGAGTGCGTGCCTGTGTGTGTGTATGTATAAAATGATCAAGTAAAAATCACTTAATTTGAATTAAAAACAAGATTTACCAGTTATCTTTTAATTCTCACAGGAGGTAAAATTGATCACGTATGTACGTTAGTTTAATCTTCTACTATGAAGCTTAAGGATGTAACGTTTGGATTGGCTTCATCTTGTAAAGTTTGCATACACAAGAACTACCCTGACACTCCAATTTCCTCCAAAAGAAAAAAAATAAAAAAGAAAAAAATCATATCCAGCTCGGTTTTGTTTCCCAGCCTTTGATCACTGACAATTTCAAATAAATATTTTTAAGATAAGACGAAATATCCAAGCAATGAGAAGATATAAAAAAGCGCGCAGATAAATAATTAAAATTCAGGATGTCATTTCCATCCTGTTCAGGCTAGCCTCTAATCTCCCGGTGGCAGACAGGGCACCGGAGAACGGGGTTCGGTTCTTGGTCTCTTTCCATTCCATCAACAGACTTGGAAAGCCGCGGCAGCGGGGCATCTGAGTGGTCCCTTCGTAAATGTTAATTACACTTAGATCCCACTGATTAACAGAAGCTGCAGCTCTCGGCGCACTGAAAATCAGGCTAACAGTGGGAGCGTTGGGCCATACACGTGCGAGTCAACGGGAACCTGTCCGCCGACCGTGAGGAATCCGGTGCCCCGCTCCCAGCTCTCTGCTTGACGGGAACTGGTACCCAGCAGAGCTGGTGGCACGAAAGCCCCGTCCACCTCTGCTCCAGCAGCGGCAGGCGGTACGGCTGCGGGGAGGGGGCTCCGAGGAACAGGACAGCGCACACCAGAGTCCTCTGCATGCTAAAAGTAGTTACCAAACCCTTTAAAACACTGTCTGTCAGCCCTGACAAGTATACTAATCTTTGACCGGAATCAGAAAAGAGCAATCTTCTCCAAAAGAGAAGATTATCATTCCATAGTAACCTCAAATAATCGTGCCCACAGCAAGTTCTGCAGGTGCCCAGTACCAGCAGGCAGAACAAGTACAGTGTCCAAGATGGGAACCGTTACTGTTTTCAGTCCGTTTCCTCGGTTTGAGGCTTTGGGCCACGGCCAGCACAGCAGCCCCTGCCCACGTACCTACTCGTGTGCCTGCAGGCCAGGTGAGCCCCCGGCCAGCGAGCATCCCCGCAGGCACGCATCCCCCGGACAGGCACGCATCCCCCGGACAGGCACGCATCCCCCGGACAGGCGGGTGCCCCGGGCTGGCAGCACGGACTGGCCGGCAGCGCTGCGTTCAGGAGAGCACGCTCACTTCCCAGCCCTGCCAGCTGACCCACTCGCTAAACCTGGACAAGCTGTCCCAATTCCAAACATCCCCAATTTCCCCACTATTAACGGGGATGCTGACACTTGCCCCCTTTGTGACCCCTTCACAAAAAAGCTAAATGGCTTTCAATAGCGTCACGGAAAACAACGCATATAAGGAAACTGTATCAGTACAGTTTGGTTCACAAACACATCTTCTCTCAGCATCCCAATTTTCATCTGAGCACTACCACAGGTATCATTCCTCTCTCTGATAAATTTGTGACAGAAGCTGTCAGTCGAGAAAAGATCTTCCATTGCTAACATCTTCAAAAGCTTCTATAGCAAAGATGTTATAAGTTACGGAATATAGGTTGCAATGATTCTTTTTGAACAGGTAAAACATAAGGGGGAGCTTGAGTCCAAGCCCAGCAGGTCAAATCCAAATTCAAGCAGCATCTCCAACGTGCACCGTGAGGAGAAGCAGCAGAACATTTTAAGAACAAAGGACCCGATTCTGCTTTCAGATGTATGCCTGCCACTTCCACATGCACAACAGGCCAGAATGAGACCCAGTTTCTGCAAGAAATATTTCAGAAAGTTAAATAATTTTTGTATTGAAGGAAGCTAAAGAAAAATTAAATCAATCTATTTTTTGATACAACATTGTCTAATACAACAGCAAATGTATGTCACTCTGGGGAAGAAAATCTGCATCTGACATGAAAGTGTCTGTTCAAAATTTAAACCAGATGTGATATAGAACAGCTGAAATCTAAAGTTTGGAAAAAACCAAGATGTAGAAGAGATAGAGCAACTGCCGCCTTCTGCTAGATACCGCAAGGGTAAGAGAGCCCTGATTTAAAGTGTTCAGACTGAAACCTTTCTAGGTACGCACAAACACTTTAACCTGTTGGAATTATCTTTTTAAAATGTATTTTATTTGGGGGTTTAGGGCTTGTTGGGTTGCTTTTGGTTTGTTTTCTTCTTTTCTATTTTTTTTAGTTTAATTTCCTCTCAATTTGACAACTTGGAAACTGACAAACCTATTTCTGAATTTTCTGTATGTTCTTGTATAGCTCTCAGTAAGCATTTGAGAACAACTACCAACTATTCTTTTTATTCTTCACTTGGAAGAAAAAAAAAATCAAACAGGCATTGTCTCTATAGCTGCCTCTTTTGCCTTTTAGTTTCCTTTTTTCTTCACATGTCTGCATACTGACACATTCAATTTCAGGTTATCAGCACATCTGAATTACAGAATACTGATGGGGATAGAGGGCAGGCCTCTCTGGACTGATTAGCATCATTTAAGAAAGCATTCACTTGCTTGCTTCGTTGGCTACAGGGATTCCATGATGGGTGGCCTTTTAGCATTAGAAGTCAATATGGAGCAATCTCATTTGAATTAAATATGGACAAAAGAAAAGATTTGATTGTGGTTATTCATAGCTAACCCTTTAATTTTGCAAAGCTCTGAAATTTGGGGGTTTGTAAGCCATAAAACTTAAATATACTTAGTTTTTCATTTCTTTTCAACTCGCTACTCTTCTCCTCCTCCAGTTTTTCTGTACTTTTTAATTTGTGCAAAACTTAAACCAGCAGCTTATTTCAAAAGAAACGTCTGGATGAATATTCAGGAAAACCTTTTAACCTAGTTAAACCTACACTGACTATAAAAGGAGGAATGCCTGATTCTAATCCATAAATGTATGTAAATCCACACTGAAAAACATATTTGTCTCTATCAGACTCATACTTGTTTCCGAATGGACCATAAATGCAGCCAATTATTTCATTAACACAAATAATTACGTATGGCTAGTCATATTATGACCTTTGTTAACTGGAGCCTAAGCCCGCGGAAAGGTTGCAACGATTTAAAGTACGGCAACAAAATCTGCTCGTACAGAAACAGATTTTGATTCTCGCATTAAAGTAAAATTATTGTATGAAACAAAACATAAAATAGTAATGACAAGTTCTCACCAACTAGTAAAATCACAGAAATGTAGAACATCGGGCTGCAGAAATAGTTGGGAGAAAATAAGTAAAGCTTAAGTTTTCCAAGAGATTAAAAGAAGTTAAGTGCAAAATTTGACTTCCAAGTAGATGAAAGCACTAAAAAACGTGTAGCCAACCTCTCTGAATATCTAATCCCTCTGCACTTGAGGACAGTGGGAGTTTTGCCATTAACTTCAATGGAAGTAAAATCAGACATTGAGAAATGAAGTGGAAATGGCTTTTGCTGAGCTGGGCTGACTGCCATGATACAGGATAAGCTCAGCCTATGAGGAACACAGGATAAATATCACACTACTTCGAGCACATGACTGGTCCCTTTGCTACCTATCCCAACAGACTAGGCTTAAATTTGAAATATATAGTTAACTCCAGTCCAGACAATTTCATAGATATCCTGATGAAGGAGAAAAGTATTAAAAGTCCCTCGGTGGGTGTCTCGTAGAAAAAGATTCCAGCAAATCATTCCTGCATTGCAGACATCATTGAAACCGAAATCAAGATCTGTTTAAAGCATTTTCATGGATCACGGTAAAGATTAAATCAGCCCCATAAAAAGAAGCAGCAAAACACTACCTGCACTTACACCTCTTAGTTGTTTTATGGAAGTTAAGCCTGGAACCATCCAAAGTATTCACAGAATTACTCCCGCATTCCTCAAGATTTTAGTTCATTCCTGCTCTTGTAATATAGGGAGCACCTAGATGAAAGGGAAGGGGAGGTAGGGAGTATATTTCTTGAGGAAGCGTGCGCATTCAACTTTTTCAGTTTGTATTATCTCACTGTGGCATTCAGTAGTTTTTTTAAACTCAGCTTTTCCAAGTTTTCCTCCTGTCCCTAATTTACTAATTTCCAAAAAAATTTTATTATAGGTTTTTTTCAAGCCAATATACCAGACCTCTGCACTCTCACACAGCATTACATCAACAGCATCCTTAGCATGCATTTTGTCCATTTTTAAATGGAATAAGTCTAAATAAAGAAACAAAAGCGCTTGGGAGTACTTTCACTGCAGCATAAGCATTCTAAAAAGGCCCTTCACAAATGTTTCCAATATGCTTTATACTGCAACCCAATGTGCAACTTCTAAACTGCACCACCACAAGTAAGAAATTAGAAATGTTGAGGGCTATTGAACACTGAATTTTCACAGTGCATCTGCACAAAGTTATTTAGCACAGATGTTTCTGTAATTGTGATCCACTGGAAAAACTCAAAGTGTTCAATGGCCCTCACACTTCCACCTGCAGAGCAGCACTGGTCTAGTACAACTATGCTGAGCTGTAACGTATAGAAAGCAGCAGTAGAGGCTGGATCAGACTTTGTAAGGTTTTCACAAATAGCGTTATTCTGCTTTGTTTGCGAAGGGGTGACATGATTTTGGGTTTTTTCTTTTCGTTTACAAAAAGACCCACATATTAAAAAGGGGTGAAATAGATTTTACATGCCTGGCTTTGAACCTGGGAATCTCCCACAGTGCAACTAATTGCATTGCCAACAAGACACAGGAGTACACCCACAAGCAGCATAAAATGTAACTGTGAGGGGTGTGATGGTAAGTCTTTATAAATAATACATTCATCCCAAGGTGCACTTGTGTCTATGTTGTTAATGTAGGTATTTTTTCATTAGTAGCTGTAAAGATATCTGGGCAGGTGAATATCAATTTGCCTCTAAAGACAAAAAAAAAAAAAAAAAAAAAAAAAAAATGAGGAAGCAGTAAGAGGACAGGACTTGCTTCTTAAGCAGAATGGTTCGGTATATTTAGCTCAAGCAACAGCAGAAGGAAGTGAAGATCACTCCGTGACCCTAGCTCTCCTGTGCGCTCTCGTGGCCTCAGAACTTCCCAGGAGAGCATCGCCCTGTTCTGACTTTCGACAAAAAAGGGTCTCTGAGACTGCAGAGACAGGCAGCGCCCGCAGGAACGGCTGAGCGGAGAGCAGGCAGCACCAACCTGTTCAAAGAGCACCGAGGAAGGACCAAGGGCTGCTTTGTCATCCCGCCGCCGACGTACGAGGAAGCAGGTGGACCACTCACTTAACCTCCCTTGCGAATCCCAAAAGAAGGATTACAGAGAATTTTTTAGCTGAGAAAACAGGACGGAATTGATTAAAGATTATAAGCAAGATAAGGAGAACAACTTCGATATAAAAACCATAATCTAACACGGCTATCGGCACGCATGGGCCTGTAGAAGTACATAAACATTTAGTGATAGGTTGCTGGTTTTGCAAAACACAAATCCATAATGTGGACTCATATTTTGAGGCATAAAAAGTGAGGATAATGGCTAAGTTATCATTTGAAAATTGGCTGCAGTAACTGCACAATGCATTTTTCAAAGCATATGAACAATAACATGACAATTGCTCCAGACCAGATAGCCACTTTGTGCTGCTGTCCCAGATCTAACAAACTGATCTAACGCATTTAACCATGTCGGTGCCTCACCAGGAGGGCAGCCAGGGTCACTTAATTGCTCCAAGGATCTATCCTTTTTACAGTTCTTGTCACTGAGTTGTTCCCAGAAGCATCTTATTTGCTACAACACTCTTCTACCATCTCTAGTTTTCTGTGGAGTCCCACACAACTATTTCTACCCTTCTCTCCTTCACTCGTCTGTGTCTTGGTGATCTCTTTTTTTTTTTGCTTACATGCCTTCTTCCAAGCCTATGTCGATGACACCCACATCTACCTCCTACGCCTGTCTCCCACCTGAGCCTCGCACATCTGCCTGCACCCGAGATCGCCTCTTCTAATTCTGCTGCTGCCAATTTGAACCCGAATGGGTAGAACTGAACTACGCGTCCTTTCCTTCCATCTCCTGCCATTCCCAACTTTATCACTGTTGATCGGCAATGCCGTTTCCTTGCCACCTTCAGCATGGCTCCTTATTCTCTGCCTCAAAAATCACATGTAACTCCCAAAAACCTGTCACTTTTTCCTGTACCATAGGTTAAGAAACAATCTCTTCTTTCTAAAAGCAGCAAAGACTCTTCAACTTCTCCATCCTGACTGCTACTGCAACTACTTCTACTTACTCATTCCCCAAATACTCAGCTCCACCCCAGCACAGACAGCTGTTCACTGAGTAGGCCCAAGTGTTCTGCAATAGAAACAATAAATAATTAAATGATAATGAGGAGGCAGCATGCTGATAGAGGAGGTGGCACTACATCCTATAAGACAGCACCGAATCAGTGTGCCAAGATAATAGAGAGAAACCAGGCTGATCTATAAGCTGAATTTTCATTTAAGACTGAACAGCAAAATTCTGGTTGGCCACAGTAAACATCTGACAGGAGTGCACAGCACTCTGATTGTATTAAATTTACCATCCTGGGAAACATTTTGAGAGATGTGCATAATGTCCTTTTGAAAACCGAACACGGGGCCAGCAGCCCAAAGGCATGCAAGCCCTTGACCCTTATTCAGGCACCTAAATCCCACTAAAATGGAGATCAAGCACCTAAAAACCCAAAAGGCCACACACTTCGGAAGATCTAAGCCACAGGCACATAGCTCCCCGAGACACTTTTGAAGTTGTAACCCCTGGTCAAATGCTATCTTAAATACTACCATCCCACCACCTCGGTTCTCACAGCAATTTTATCTGGGCGATGTATTTATTCCTGTCCTGTACTGCTACAAGCTGTAAAAATAGCTTTATTGTTCCACCTCAGAGGTGGCTGCTGCTCAGTAGGAAGCCTTCTCCAACAACTACCTCAGAGCCATTTTGTTAAGCTTTGCGAGCGCAGCAAACTTCAGGGGACTCGAGGGGAAGTTCGCAGGTAAGCGCGGGCTCCTCTCGGAGCCACGGAGCTGATCGAGAAACACGAACATCGCGTGTAGCGCACAAAACAGGCAGGCAGTCCTCTTTCATACTAAACCTCATGGTGGTTAAAACCTTGGCACATTTTCGGGTTTCCAGCTATTCTCGCTGCACAACAACACGAACAGAGGGTAGCTGCCTAGAAATAACCATGTCTGAAAGCTTGCGGTCTCCGATTCCCTCTGTATGAAAACACTGATCCTGTTCCTGCAGGAACAGGGACGTTTTAACCTTCCTGAGACAAAATTTAGTCTCAAAAAAAAAAACAAAACCCAAAAAAACCCCAAAAACTAAAATGTTAACAGTGAAGTGGTAATAGGGAAAACAAGACAGGAATTAAAGCTGAAACGTCATCCTTAACTCACCCCCACCGTGCCCAACTCTTGCAGGGGTCCTCTAACAATTGGTAATCCTTCATAGCGTACCATATGTGCTGCAATAACAAGGCCCAACGAGGTACATTAAGGATGTCATTTCAACCTTACCTCCTTGCTTCCGCGAGATGAAGGGAGACCCTTAACTCCATTTTAACATAGTGAATAAAAGTTGTACTTTCCTAGGACAATGCTGCTCAGTTTTGTAGAGTAAAAAACGGCTTAAGTTGGTCAGCTGCTAACCACATGGTAATAATAAGTACAACAGAGCGAAGTTCACAATTATTTCAGATTTACTCTCTTCCTGATCTTTCATTTTTATCA
>VXBL01005517.1:3523-31023 GCA_013400195.1 Aramus guarauna | reverse complement strand
GTTTTCAGAGGTGCGTCATGACCACGTCCCCTTGGGCAGATCTACTGAAGAGAACAGTGGCCAAGGAGAGACTAATCCTACAACTTTCCCCTTTGCCTATGGCGTTGGGAAGCTGGTGATAACAGCTGGTGGAAAGGAGAAAGACACCAACACTAGCCAGCTCCAAGCGGCGAGGTGTAACCCAAAGGAGGTGCAGCAATCAAGTCAATGACTTCAGAACTGCTTCTGACCAGTGTCCGGTCCCACATGGCGAAGAGGAAGGACCATCTTATCTTGGATCATACTTGCTCCAATTTACTCAATTTCTCNTTTTTTTTTTTTTTTTCAAGAGTTATTTCCATTTTTACTGCAACTAACCCAGGTATTGCCTTCTGTTCTAACCCAATGGAGATATGATTACCAGAATTCAGCCACAGGACGATCCCTTTACCTCCTTAACCTGAAAGGGACATCTCCTTTCCTCTGCCCCCAGCCCTCGCTTCAACCCAGGGGGCCCAACAGAGAGGCGACAGGCTGCAAAATAGCAAGCCATGATAGTAAGTTTTATTTGAAAGCAGTTGCCAGGTTCCAGAAATGGCAGGATTCCTGTTTGTTTGGAAGGGGAAGATGTATTTATACTGCAGATATGGTCTGAGCAAGAGGTTGTCTTGCTGACTGCTCAGACCACGTTTGTGGGAGTTAGATTTCAGCTTACAAAGGGGTCTGTACCATCTGGAGACTCCTACAGCCTCTTCTCCGCTTCAGGAGCTTTAGAGGGATCCCATAAAGGTGCATATTTCAAACTGAATTTGAGGGTGGCTGGCTGACTCACGCCAAACTATGCATTTAGGTGGAAAACGGCATTTGCAGGTACCTATACCATAAAGCTGCCCTACGTATTCCAATAATTTCAGTTACAACACGTACTGACCCTCTTCTGAGCAAAGCATACAATTCTAAAATTATGCCAGCCTCTGCAAAACTATGTGGGATGTCTTACACCATGAATTAATATCCACCAGGGACTTAGCTGAGATCATCAAACTCATTTCACATAAGACAACAAATTAAATCACCCCAGGGACTAAGTACATGAAAAGCCAGCACACCATCAAACGAGCTAGGTCCCTATAAGGTAGATTTCTTTAAGCAAAATATTAACTATACTTTCAGAATACACTGCTTCTATTGTTTATACGCACCACATAATGAAATGCTACTTCTGTTTTCACCAGATGGTAGCACATATAATTTTCAGGCCTTCAGTTCATATCATAATACAAACAATTGGTATGGCAAATATTACCGGTCTATAAACACTTCGACTGTTCCACAGCTCTTACACAAAAACAATACAATTTTTCCATTTCACTGCTGTAACAGAAACCATGATAATTTCTGATATTCCAAAATATATGCGTATTTGGTCACTTTCTGCTGCCCGAAACAGACGAAATGATCAAACCTCAGACTGTTCGGCTGCGTCTGGTTTTTTAACTAAAAATCAAATATTAAGAAAACTCTGTGAATATCAAAATGCTTAAATGGTACAATACAAGATGTATCCTTAATACATTTTAACAATAACACATGCTGTGTTCCTACACTGGAATAACATCATCCATATGAATCCCAGGAATTTAGTATATCTGACAGTTTCTCTCAACCACCCATAACATTCTTTCCTGTCTCATTGTAGCTGGCAAAAGAGAATTCTATAATTGAGTGGTACAGAACATGTGCCCTCCCTGCTAGAAGATGACAGATGGATTATAAAAACTTCAAAGCAGAGCATTTGGAGCACCAGGGGAGAGATAGTGGGTATTTGAACTCTCAGTCTTTACCCAGGAGACAATGGCACTCTGACATGGTGCATATATCAAGGAATGGTGTAACTAGATAGACATAATCTTTCTTTTCAGTAAGTATTTAACATTCTGTTACGAACAAGTTTCAGCCTAGCTAAAGTGCAACTCATCTTAATACTAATCATCGTAGCCTGAAAGGCTACATGCCCCCTTTTTTCAATTTTGGTTCAACTGCTCCTTCATAAGACTGTTTTTTAAAGGACAGAAGCAGTGGTACGTAGGTGCTCGGGTAGCGGAAAGGCTATTTTTATTCTTAAAATTAATGTTTACTGGGATTTAGTATTTGCATACGTGTAGGTGAATCTGTTTTGCCTGCTGGAACGCTTATTTGCATTGTCTGCATTTCAAGCACCGCTCTCCACCGGAGTTTACGTACCACATGTTGCTGATCATCCGCTAAACAGTTACTGAAGTTACCCTCCATCACCAACATCGCTAAAAACCAAACCCCTTAGAACTCGAGGGGCACAAACCCTTTCAAGGAATCGAACCTTTCACTCCTGCTGCTGTACCGCAATGACAGCTGAGTGTCTGATGCCATCTTGATTAAGATAAATTAAAAAAAAAAATCCATCCTTCTGCATCCTTTAAATACTTGCTAGAAACATATAAAGACAGAGAATCCCATTCACACAAGAGGTGTGTTCAAAATTTCTTAAAAGTTAACAATAATTGAATCAGCACACAGACTTTCTGAATCATTACCAAACCCCTGCGTCTGTTTGGGAAGGTACATCTTCCAATTGTTCATCAGCTGCTTTTTACGCTACTGTTACAGCCATCGCCCCGGGTTTGTTAAGAAATCACTTGCTCAAATTGTTTATAAAACTACCTGTGACTTACTGTAAGGTCAGCAGCAAAACCGAGTTTCAGTATCTGGTTTGTGTGTCACGGGAATCCCACCCAGCTGATCCGAGGGGGTTTGCCGCGGCCGCGCAGGCGAGGCCCAGGGCTGGAGCAGGACGGGTATTACTGCAGGTCAGAGCGGAGGGCTGCTGCCAGAACTGCCTGTGGGAAAGCTTGCATAACAGCCCGCCTCTGCCAAGCTGTAGCCTTTGTTATTAGTCCCTTTAATGAACGCCATATTCACACAAAATTTAAAAAAAAAAAAAAAAAAAAAAAAAAAAAAAAAAAAAAAAAAAATGCTGCATATTTTAAGTAGAGTGAATTCAAAACTAAACAATTGGAAGATTCAACACTACAATAAAGCCGCACAGTAACTATTCCCATTCTCCTACAAATGCATTTAATAAAGTAACACGCGAGTCATTTTAAATATTTGATCCTTTTTTTTTATACAGTTGAAACTAAAAAAAAAAAAAAAAAAATAGCGTGCAAGCAAACGCTCTCTGGAAAATGATGAGGCTGTAGTTTTTAAGTAGCAAGTAAAAACAATAGCACCAAGATAACACGGAGGAAAACAGAAGCAAGTAACTTTGCAGCTGTGTTAACACCAAATGACACAGCTCCAGCAGTGGACGAGGCTCTCTACCGCACTGCCCGGTACTCCATCGGGATGGCTCTCTAACTCATAGCACCGTGGCAAACTGCTAAATTGCCTACTAATGTATATTCTTTCCTGCACAAAACATTAATCCCAGTCTTTACTGGAGGGGAGGAGGTGGAGGACTGCAATGCTTTGAAGGAGACCTGTTCTGAGAAACCCTTTTTTAAGTGCATTTTCATCTTTTCTTTTTTCAGTGATCTTCTGCCATACTGGAATGTAAACACCACAGGAATAGACAGAATCTCGAATTAAGGATTTGGATGCCTTTCTTTAGAAGTAATCTTCAAAGAATGTACATCCCAAACATCACAGTGGCTCAACAAGCTAGGAAGCTAGCTACTGCATGTAAAACTGCACAGGTCATACCTAGTACTTACTACTAGTTGGTTCCTGAATTGCCACGAAGATAAGCAAAAATGTTGTGTATCTTAGTATATTTGACAGGCAAGAGTATCAGGGACAGTAATATTGCTTTAATGGAAGAAAGCCATTCTTTCACAATGGCACTAGTGTACTTATACACACTGTGTTGTTGAATTAAAAGTTAGCTCAGCAGGACTCTAGCTTTATTTCTGTTAGTAGGCATCCACCATCAGTCGTCGACGCTAGTGGAGAGGAAAGGCATGTCTTATTTACAGATGCTATTGTGCAGACTTTAATAATAGTAAATACACAGAAGACAGACTATTGTGGATGGAAAAAATCTTTGGTTTAATGAACTGTCAACTCGTCCATCATAATGTTACCCAACCTAAAACCACCAAATCTGGACAAGCTCTTTGATGATATAAAGCAGGCAAGAGGTTTTGTTCACATGCAACAAAATGGAAGAGATTGCTGCCATTAAAAATATACTAGCCCATGCTAGCACTAACTGCCACACATTTGTTAGATAATAGCTTGATTTTTTTTTCCTATGAGAATAGCCTTCTGCAAGAAAGAGACATTTAATCAGAGTGATACATGACATCCAAAAACTGAAACCAAAAATTATGGCATGAGCTAAAAGCAAGTTGTCTTCCTGAAGGCAGAATACTGAAACATCTTTAAGATTAATTCTGGGAGAGAATTCTGAAAGTCAAATGCTGAAAGATATTGAAAATACATTAATTATGCACAACCCAGGATCTAGGAGAGGTTAAACCCCAACTTGGCAGAAAATTGAATCTTTTTATTTGATACAAACTTTGTACATAGTGATGTTGTGTCCTGCATTCCTAATCTCCCTAGATCTACCAACAGAGCAAAGGGGCTGCAAGACAAAGGAATTGGAGATTTAGCCATTCCAGTGTCACCCTTCAAAGAAATTAAATCGAACAAGCACTGTGGAAAATGGCTTCTTGCAACCGTTTGTGGCAGAGGTCAAACCTCAGACCTACCTGGGGCAATTGTCCATCTTGTTCTATCAAACATTTATAACAACTTTCTTAAGAGGGATTCAAGGAAAGGAGACTTTTCACAGTTGCATCTGATGACTCTCTCAGGAACAACTGTCATTCGCGTGCATTAATTTTCTGTCACCTTAAGCACTAACCAACCTTCGAAGACATGCGACCCTACCTTCTACAGCGCATACTTTCCAGTTTTATCAGACCTGAATTTTAATCCATTATATGAATTTTGTCTATGTGCATGCGTACGTGTGCATTTTAACACCGGAGACCTTTGCTTTACTACTCTGGATAGTCTTAATACTTTAACCATTCATATCAGAATGCTCAAAATTTTGGAGGCTAATTTTGAATCATCCACATTTTGATTCCCAGCAGGGCCAAGCACTTACTTTTCATTATAAAATGCAACAATAGCTGCGCTCAGGAAATCAAGTCCTATGTCTCTGAGGATTATTTTTCCAAGAATCAGACACACCAAATAAATGTCCTCTTTGGCAAATGCAATGTGAAATCTATGTATTAGACATGCATTCAATTTCATTCTACACATAGATACTTAAATGAAGATGAATCTTATACATTTGCTAAAGAGTCGATTGGTCTGTTTGATAACACGATGCTCTCCAAAAGGTCACCAATTTGTCTAACCGTAGAAACAACCACTAAAGCTGCTAAAGAAGCAGCTTCCCAGAGCAGTAAATTTTGAGGAGGTTCTCTGTCTCCAAGGACCAAGATAATTCCAGAACATAGCTGTGAATTCTCTTCTGGCTCAAGGTATGGGAAATTCCTTAAGGTAACAATTTTTCCTTTTCTCAGAATACTAAAGGTCACAGTGTGACACTTTTAATTACAGCAGGAATGTTCAACAGAGCGGGGAACTTTGATTTCTCAAACTGAGGCCGAGCCTAACAACCTCCGTGCCAGCCAAATACCGCTACCGCACAACGTCACGTACCCTATACTTCCCTAACCCTCCAGAGACACTCTCGCCATCTTCCTACCCTTTGCCACTGCTCCATCCCCACGCATGAACTCCAAAATTTCTTACTTTCTTCAGCTTTCAACCTTGATCCCCACGTGGGGATGAAGTTGGCTCTCTGGAGCTCTACCAAAGACCCAGAAGGCAGCAGGAGCTGCCACGATAAGCTATCTCTAAACCAGCCAGTCAGTTCTCTCAACCATCAAGTGATACAAAAAGCACAGTTCTTGGCCCAAAATCCTTGGTTCCCACTGTGTCAGACCAGCTGATTTAAGAATTTGGTTGTCAGACTTTTCCTTTAGATAACAATAAAGACACTACCAGAAAAATTAAATATCAGCACTCTTCTAAATACACTCTATACCACCTCTTGCATAATGGTCTGACCCTACTGGTGACAGCATCAGAGGACTGATGATGATTTTGTGGACGCTACACGAGCCTTGCAACTTCAGTTCAATTTAGATACCAAGAGACGACTCCACCAACAGAATCTTACTCTTAAGAAACTACAAGCCCAGATGTCCTAGTTTGGAGTAAAAAAGGACATCTTGAAAGAGGATGCGTGGGTAAATGACATGAAAAGGGAGCACTTAAAACACCTGTTGATTCCACAATTTTGAAAATCTCACCTATTCCTTTTATCTGTTTTCTTAACAATTTTTAATATCTAAAATTTCAAACAAATGTTACCCAAAGCAAAATGACACGTTGCAGGAAATACGGTGAATAGAACTGGACAAGGTGGTCTGCTTTCAGGAGGGAAGGTGAATGATTCCTGTGGTCTGGTCTTACAGAGAAATTTCACCCAGAATGTCATAAGCATTAAGTTCTGATTTACCTTAAACAACAGACCTATACTTTCATTTCTTTGAGCTACTTCTGCAACACAAATAAACCAGAAAATAGTTTTAAAGGGACAAACAAGGTCTCACCTTAAGATCTCCTAGATATACACAAGCTTAACCTGCTGTTCACTGGCTCCCAGGATACAACTGGAATAGCTGTAACTATAGCACTTAGTCTTTTTACTCAAGTTATAGACACTAAAGGTTTCAGTGCTGGAGGGTGCTAGTTCTCCTATCCATGTCAACCAAGGTAACAATTCACAAATAGAAGCATGTTGTGCTCTGCTGATCCTGGCAGGTAGTATCGACTCTACGCTCTCACCATCTCCATGCACAGGGAATATTGCAAACGAGCTTTTTTGCCAATAGGTCAGAGACTTTAAAGAACAGCGTTAACCACACAGCAACTCAGAGAAGTATCAAAATTCACTGTTGGAGCAGAAATCACACTTAACAGTTCCTATCCAACTGCCTAATATGCTTTCCTACAAGACTTCATTTTCCCAGCAGCTGTGTCTACCTGACAGTTTTCAGTCCCATACAGACAACAATGCAAGCAACTGCTTCAATGTACAACTGCTCAGCAATCAAATAGTTGCTAATGAGGAACCAGAGTCCTCCTAAAATACAAAGAAACAGGCAAGGACCACTCAACCTGATGATGGCATTTGGAGACACCATGAAGTTTCACTCCTGTTTGAATACATATTTTCTCGGACTAGATAAGAAAAAACTACTACAGCAATTCAAAGATGACTTCTCACTTAACAGCTGAAGCATTTCACCAGCGGAGTCCTGCATCAAATCATCCATGAGGGAAATCTCAAGTATATCTCTCTAGAAATACAACCAAATGGAAAGTTGTTTTCCATGGCTAATCTGTACATCTAAAGAGTAAAGCTTGCTCTGAAGACCTAGGTCCACTTGCTGCCAGCTTTTGCACAATCATGATACTTAACCAGAGACCAGGAGTATTTTCAAGAGCAAAACTGTCAACCGTAGAATCCATCTGCAAATCTCTGGGGGATAGTATCAAAGAAGAAACTGCTGCACAGGTTTTGTGAGCAAGGTGGTTGAAACCAAAACAGCCTCCCCAAGAGTCAAGAAAAACTGCTTTGGTTAGGGAGCGATCGCTGGCTGAGCCGTTCTGTGCAAAGACAAGACTATGGCTGGAGGGTAAACTTGTGGTGAGGAATCTGTGCTTCAGTCCAGCCAGAGTAAGCGAGCAAAAATGTGGCAGATGAGCATCAACACAGAAAAATGTTAAGGTTTAACATCCGGGGAAAGCAATCTGAACGGCCATGTACAACACCACTGAATTTGGAAATGGGCTGCCAGCACAGAAAAGAGATCTGGGAATTGACAGTCCTCTGAAATCATCAGTTCAGTGACATGCAAAAAAGTAAATACAGCCTAAGTCATCATTTAGAACGGTATTGAGAACAAGATGGATAGCATCCTTTTGCCACAACAGAAAGCCTCGGTGCACCCTTATCTAGAATATTGTGTGCCATTCTGGCCTCGTCTTTCCAAAAGAATGTAGCAGAGTTAGAGGTACCAAAAAGATCCAATAAAATGATGAAGGAGGTAGAGTGGCTGCTCCACAAGATAAAGGGAAATACTTGTTTTCATAAACATCACTGAGCTTGGGAGCATGCTGCCATAGCAGATTAGGGAGACAGATAAACTGCAGACTGGACAAATTTGGAGCCAGAAGATGCATAGACACATACTACGAGGATTAGGATATACCCTCTGACGTCCCTACAATGACCGTGACTACAAGGATATTACGAGGGAGACGTACCCCCAAAAACCTCTGGGCTCACTCAGCCTCCCTAACCAGCACCTCTTGCTGCCAGCATCGGGCAGAAGGGCGAGATGGGGCACTGGCCTGGTGCAAGGGCCTTTCTTCAACGCCAGCCAGCTACTGCCCTCCAAACATACAGCAAGACACTCTTCCATCTACACGTGCAGCCACACTGGGTCCTCTTCATTTTTTCCTCAACAAATTAATAAAAACAAAGGCATATTTATACACTTTTCATCAATCAGTATTATAATGTTTCTTAAAGGTTGTAAAAATCCTTCTAACCACTCGGCAGACAGAGATGCAAGCACTGCCTGATCTTCAGACGTGACCAGTGCCCCCGTTGCACCCACAAGACTCATTAGCAGCAAGAGTCGTTCAGCACCTGTAAAAATCACCTTCTAATGAATTTCCCAAGGTCACACTGAAAGTCAGGAAAAGAATCAGGCACGAAGCTCTGTCCAGTGCTTTATCAACAAATTTCATTTTCAGGTGTCATCCATTTTTTTCCTGATATTATGGTCATTCAAGCTCATATTTCACAGATGGACACCTTTTGCTCCAGGCATACACTACTTGATCTATTTTAGAAATCAAGCACAGGATACTCAGATATGGCCAATCCACACACTCGCAATGCAGGATAATGGTACGCAGAGGTCACTTCTGAGCTATTCAACACCACTGCCGACTGCAAACTACTTCTGTGGGTGCTATGCACCCAGAACTGCAACTACGGTTTATAGGGCACCTTCACCATTCCTTCTTCCCCCCCCAGCAACAACTCTTTTTCTTCTGTGGAGGAAAAAAAACCAAACACAACAACAAAAGCAGGAAAGCAAAAGTGGTACAAGAACCTAGAGATCAATGCTGAAACCTTTGGATTCAGATGCTTTAGAGCCAGATGGTACCAGTGTTTTGGCAGCAGTGGGACATTCTACCAGAATGAATTTGCTTCCAAATCTAGATTATCTATCTAAAAGGGCACTCCAGCATATAAAAATAATTCAACGCTATATTTTTACATATGATATAAGACTTTCTTGTTTGCCCTCTTACAGAAATACCAGGAGTCAGACCTTGTCCCGATTTATTAAGGTGAAATTGAAGAGGTATAAATGTGGCAAAATTTTAGAAGGTCGCTAAGCTACTTAACAAAACACCTGATCACAGAGGCCCATTTAGAAGAGAAAATTACAAGTTCTTTGGCCTCAAGAAGATGCATGACAAAGCTTAATTGTAAAAGCAATGCAAAACAGGCTGAAGGGAGCTGCTAGACAGGTACAAATAATTGCCAAATTTTAAAAAGTATTTTGCAGAACATGTTTATGGTCCTTCACAATCACTTCAGCATCTCAGAAAAAAAAATCTGAAGGAAAATAGTAAGGTATACGTGAAGAGAACTGGATTATTCGTCTCCTGGGTGGAAACCCAAGTTTCTCTAAGAAAACGGGTTTTTACACTAGGAGGAGAGTCAGTCTGAAAAACATCTCCTTCCTTTGAATATCCACAAGCAAATCCACCACAGCAACGTTAGCAGAAGAAGAAGGGGTGGAAAGGACATGCAGCGTTTACATTAAATTCTGCCTGTACGTGTTTCACAGCGACACAGGACCACGGGAGCTGATGGCTCAAGCAGTCCCGCTGGAGTCCTTACGAGCAGCAGGAAGAACCCGCACCCAGAAGACAATGTCAGCACAAGCCATGCCAGCAACTGGTCCTTTCACCCTGACAGACACTTGAAGAGGCCCATCTGTCCAAACAGGAGCTTTTCCAAAGGAGAACTCTAAATATGTTCGGATCGTTCATATATAGAATACTTCAGGCTACAGTCACTCTCAGCAAGAGATTTTCCTTAATACTTGTCTACATCTGTCAGCTCATGCTGATACATACTGTAGTTTTATTTTTATTGATTTTAAATTTTAACAATGTCACAAGTTAATTCACAGGTCTTTAGAAGAGACCAACAGTAACTAAACTATTCCAACATCTTAATGAACCTACTTCACTAGAAACAAATATCACAATTAGTATATTCATAACTAGTTTTTTATCATTTTAAGCTGCACATAATGTATGCTCCCTTCTGCACCTCCTCCTTCCACTGGAGAGGCAAATAGCTTGTATTTTCCCTTTATATGAGCATCTTCCTATATCTTCCAGGCTTGTAATTTTCTATTCCTATGAGCTATTTTTTTCAAGTAATGGTGGTGGTGCATGGTGCTTTGCTTTGGAGCCAATTCCACGCTAAATATCAATGCGTAGCTTAATTAGGGACTAGTAAAAGAAAATTAAGTGTGGGGAGACTGGATTAACAAAACCAAATAGTGATGACACAGAATGGGGACCCAAAAATGCATTTAAAAAATTCTACATGTTTTAATGAGTAATAGTTGTGTGCTTTTTAAATCATTTTGTATCTATGGCTTCCAGTCATGAAAATATATGCAATCTCATAAAACGTCTGATATTAGCATGCCTCTTCAAGTGCAAGTGAGTTGTCAATAAGACAATTAAGACAACATCAATAATACACACTGCATGTTATTATCTGCTATTTGAAATCTCAGCCTATCCAAAGATCTCTGGAAACAAAGGGTACATCTGACATTGGCAAAAACACTCTCCCACAAGTGAAATATGTAATTCTGAACGTACGCAATGGCACCGCTACCTGTAACGGAAAAAATGAATTGCTTTTAAATACAGTATAAATAACTCCTGGTAACGTAAAACCTGGCTCTCTAGAAGAAACGGCTACAATAGAAAATTAGCAATCCTGTGCTTAAATCAATCACTTCTATCACATGATCCAAGTCAATAAAAGTACTGAATAAGTGCTATCATTGACCTTAATCAGCCAACAACTGGCACACAGGGATCGGAAATTCTAGCGAGGAAATCGGTCGTCCCTTGTAAATTTTAGGGTTCGGGGAACCCCAGACATTGCAACCTCTCCCAATACCTTTCTGTCCAAACATTTCTAACAGGAGGAAGGAAGGAAGGACTGAAGTTAAATGAGCAAACTTCCGTCACACTTTTGCAGGTGCAAAACTGCACAGGTGCACACGCACTCCCATTTCACAACCGAAGAACGCTCCACTCGTGACTCCCCCCCGTCACACAGGGACTGTAGCTAGGCACGCAATGAAAACAGTCTTCAGTGATTTTACTCGGTGGAAATAACCTATCTGGAAGTGAGGGTGATGAAAATCGTGCTGCACAATGATTAATTTGGGCTTTAATCCTGATGTCCCATTTCATCCGAAGCTGCCATTAAGCTCCAAAGGAGAAAGGACTACATAACTGGGACCTAACGTTTTTATTTATCCACCTCATAAGCTGAATGTGATTTCAGATTGAACAGAATAGATTTCCCTGTAACTAATGGACCAGATATATTCATACAATGTCCTTTTATTGATTTTACTTTCTTCTACCTATTGTTTGCATTTTCCTTTGAAAAACACATAACTGTCGTTACACTGTAGATGTCCTTTACAATTATTATATCATTCACTGTTTCTTAACAAAAAAATGCATGCTTTGCTACAGCGTGCTTTCTAATGAAAGACTCCCCACTAGCCTAACTGGAGTCTAAATTGTTAGAACATACTGTACATTTTGGGAGAAACAGAAGAAAATTAGACCCCTTTGGAATTGGTTTGTTTGGTTTTGAAACATGCATCTTTAAAAATTTAGTAAGAGAAAGAAATGGCTAAAGGACAGACTTCATTTTAGACACTTCTAAACAATAAGCCTATTTATATAACTGATCACATAACGAATTTCTAGGCACTTTATGGAATGAAAAGCCTTTTGCACTGCAAAAGTCATACTGCATGCAGCTTTCAAGTTTCAGAAAATAAATATTCAAAGGGATGTAGCAATATATTAAAAGTTTTTAACCTACACTGTTCTGAAATTTTACACAGTATCTTAAATAACCACAAGAATTTTGTCTAACTATCGACTAAGGATAAGTATGTGAGCAGCTTTAAGCATACTGTCATTGTTTATCGATTTTTTTTTTATTTTATTTTTACTCTTCCTTGATTTATATTTCAGTATTTTGTTCCTAAGTTACGATTATGCAAAATACAATTTGTTTTGGATGACTGTTTGGAATGTTTACAATTATTTAATACAATTTACTTAACTATTTTGAAACCAAATGATGTGTTGAATTAAAGAAGGTTCAACACTCAAATTGCCTTCATATGCTCATTTTTCAGCATACTGCACTGACAGCTGAGGAGAGCACATTTTATTTGTACAACGTGCATGGTGCTCCACCAGGTTGCACTGATGAAATATGCGTTTTTAGAATCTTTTCACAAAAGGACAACTTTCTTTCAGGGAATCAACATTCCATTTATCCATCGTTATGCTGGCTACCAGATGAATGCAAGCAGAGGTTAACAATAGAAAGGTAAAGCCGTACTGTTACCTATAGGACATATCCAGAACGTAAGGCACAGCTTACGAAGCATGCAGCAACGAGTCAGCTAGCAGATTCCACAACATTTTCAAATAACCAAATGAGCTTGCACGCAGGAGCAGCCTTCAGAGATACTGATATTTATGCACAGCCAGCTTTTGCCAAAACAGCGATGATCTCAAGTTTTTCAGCTCTTCACCACAACTCAGCCTACAGGCACAAGAAAGGGGCGAGGTTTATAAAGTCGGAAGCACCCAGACATAAGTATCTTTGACAGAGTAAAGCTTCCAGCAGACTCTCAACCAGGTGCAGCCACTTCCATTAGCCAAGTCTGAGATTACTCCCATGCTGACTATCGAGTCCTATGAAAATATGAATTATCTGCACGCACCGCAGCAGTGTTCATCCACGCGCTTTGCCACTGCTGGACATCCTTCTCGGGATTTCAAAACTGTACACGTAATTACCAAAACTCTCTGAGAACTTACACACAGAAATACCTGATTCTTGATTTGATATTTTTTAACTTGACTGCTCAGTTTAGGTCCCTGTTAAAGGGGAAGCATGTCTTTCACTCTTACAGATGGGACAGGGCAGAAGCCTGGGATTTCTAAGGCGTGCTGGAGAGGAGTGTGTTAGGACCTTCCTCTCTCCCTTTTGGTTTCTACTCAAATCTATTACTTGTAGTTGTGTTACCCATAACAGTCAAAGCAAACTAGCATCCATTGCTAAGATACAAACCCCATTCACCAACGGGAACCCACCGCGTATTTCCAACTGAAACTCTTAGGACAGTTTTGGAAGCTCAGCCTTAGCTGCACTCCTCAGGGTTTGGGTGAGTTTGTTTAAATAAAGGAAAAGTTCAGATAAAGGGCTTAAATTCTCTATTAAGGCAGCTGTTCTTGGAAGACTTTAGCTCTTGGTAGTGGAAACTGAGTCACAATCTCAGGACCCCCTTCCAGGATGGAACATGCAATTTTAGCAGATTTCAGCATCACTGAAGTCAAGGCTACTCAAAGTCTAAAATAGGCCTGAGCCAAATACTGCCTTGTCATGAATAAACCAAGTTCAGATACTTAATCAAATCTGCCTTTCTGCGTGATGGAGCATTTACATTATCGCTATCACCGTGATGGCAGAGCGTTTAGTCGATATGGCATCACTGACTGCTACCGTGAAGTCAGGAACTCTTCTGTCTGCACGCGACAACCTGAGGGACTCTGCACAAATCCAGGGACGGCCACACCAGGTCTGACAGCAGGGCTGCCTAGAAGAGCGTTGGAGGGTGTCCTAGGGCTTGCCTGATCACCTGCAATTCAGAGGCGTTTCTCTGGTACAGAGAAGAAGGTGCCATGTTGTGCCACTGAAGAAAAAAGTATGTCAGCCTACCAGCCTTAGGCTTTTTGAGCAGGGAGAGTTTTCTGAGGATATCACGGGAAGGACTGATGCTACGTCCACTACAAGCACAAATCAGCACGTGGTCCATGGCGGGGGGGTTGGGGGGCAATGCTGACAAACCTGCAGCTCCTTTCTGAAGATGGAATCTTGGTTCCAGTGAACCCAATGGCAGAGGTCCCCATGGCTGAATAGAGCCAAGAGATCTTGTTAGACTAGAAAGCCAATGGGGAAAACAGAGGCAAGAATTTTACTTAATCACTCCTTACACACTTCAATAAGGAGACAGCTTAGTCCTCCCTGTTATTATCAGGGTTCACCTAAGGACAGGGACAGGATTCTTCTCCAGTTTATTTCAAACCCTCAGACACATCTTTCTTTCTGTCCTTACTTTTAATGGGAGAGCGGAAACTCCGAAATCCGGGGGCTCGCTCAGATTCTAGCTTCTCTTGGCGAGCGTGTCACTCAGATGAAAACGGACTGCGGTTTGCTGCATAACCTATGCTGCGCCCCAAGCTGCAGCAGCACTGCATGGTTTCATGTAAGTGACATGTCACAGTCCATAGCAAGTGTGTCAGCTCCCTGACAGGCACACAACACGCGACACCATCCTCCAACACCGCTCTTCTGCGGCCCCCGCCTCTCAGGGAGAGCGTCAACAAGACTTGGTAGCAAGGAGCACAGCACAGGCATTTTATGGGTTTTGTCAGTGTTGTGATATGCAGCTGCTTTGGAAAAGCATTACCGCAACCGACTGTCAAATGTCACTCATGTTTCCACTGCGACTGCGAACATGGGATAGTGCATAAAAACCAAACGTGCTAGTTAAACTACGTAACTCCTGAGCAGTGCCCTCCATTAAATGTAATTGCATTATCTGACAAATAATCAATGTTCAGATGACACTCAAGAGTCCTAACTGCTAATCCAGGGCTAAAACTATCTGATATTTGCCTTCTTCCTGAAGTTTTATACTGTGCCTGTGCTTCAATGTCAGCCCCAAAGGAGAAGCAGCATCACAAATAAGGTCCTGGCTTCCAATATGAATTTGCTAATAGTGCCATTAGAGAGATGAAGAACATAATCTGGTTTTGGACAAAAGAGGGCTCTTAGCCTTTGGTGGGCAGAATGACACTGCACCTTGTTTATATCATTACTTGGGATATTTAGCATGTTAATTTTTCATTCTGTTAGGGTTAATTCTTCAATATTTGGTATAGATCTCTTATTTTACCAGGAGTTCCAACGAGAAGGGAAAGAGCAGTGACTTTGATATCAAGGTCTGCAAAGAAAATTAAAATAGCAAATATTAGTTCAGAACTACCTGTGAGAGTGTAAGAGGTATTTTATATAGCTGTGGACTGCTCTGATCCAAATGCATAGAGGACAGCATTCTCCTGGGATACAATAAAAGACTTTTCTCCCATCCTTTCTTCACCTCTCCCCCCGCCCCCCCAGCCCCCTTGGGCCTCCAAGTTGAGCCTTCTGCGGTCCGCAGCCCCTGGGTCCCTGACGTTCTGCCTCACCAGCATGGGAGCGAGCACTGGTACACAAGCTCCTGCCCTAAGTCCTGGTCACTCGCTACACAGATTTGGTGTCTTCATCACCTATGTATAGTGGCATAAAAGTCCTTAAGAGTCCTCTGCCTTCCACACTTGCTCTCCTAAAGGTGGTACGGCCCCCCACAGGACCTGCTTCCGAGCCCCAGCTTCATTAGCTTCAGAGCCAGGAGCGGCAATGGGCGATGGGAACGGCCCTGGCGCTTTGGTGTCTGACGTAGCTTTGCTGTGGAAGACGGTGGAACAGCACCAGACATGTCTTGGTGGCAAGAACAAGAAAAGGAGAACAGCTTTCCTGCTCTTCACAAAGAAGCAAGGTTCTGTAATGTGAGCTTAATTAACATTTACACGAACACTGTATTTGTTGCTATTTAATACATCTTTTTCTAAATGTAATTCAAGACCACAGCTATTCCACAGTATGAGAAGCAAATCTTCCTTTGAACCACATTTTTTAAATAACTACTATTCCAGCCAATATAAAAAACAATTATGAGACCATATATGACTTTTGAAATCATATGGATTATTGATAGGAGCAACAGAGATTTATTATTTTTTTTTAAAAAGTTAATATGGCTCATTGCAGGTTTTCAAACACTGTAATACCTAACTCCTAAACTAGCAGAATTGTGACCAGAATTTTCCACTGGCTTTCCCTAACTTCAGGGGCCCTGATTCAGCACAGACTTAAGTACGTGCTTTAACACCTGGCATCCAGTTCTAGCAAAACAACTAAGCAGGTTTCAATAACAGGGATTCCACACTAATTCAGGATCAAGCGCTAGTAGAGAAGTGCTCAGTCTAAGATCAACTGAAGCAGTACAGGTAGATTCGTAACACTGTACGTAAGCTTTTGCATCGAACAGCTCTAATTGACATTCTTTACATGTATATGAATGTCGTGTTTATAAAATCTGAAAGAGGGCTCACAAAACAAATGATAAAGAACCACAAATTATTCACAGCTGAAGGAACATAGGATCCTCCCCTCAAACACTAAAGAATTCCTAAAAGCTACAGAAACTTTTGTTAACATACAGCCTTCCTTAGAAAATTTAAACATGTAAGCCACAGAAACAGAAGTGTTGAACATAATAAAAAGCTGAGACCATTCTAAAGTTCTCTTATTCTTGTCATATCAATTTCTCAAAGATAAGCACATTTATTCCTTCTATAGGTACTTTCATATCAAGCAGTTGTAAGACAGGTATGCAAGCATCCAATAAAATACTGAAGTATTATTCAGGAATTATTATTTACATTCTCCTTGTGCCCTTGCCAAACTCTGCACACACCTGCTTGTAGAAGGATGGGGCACTAGGTGTTTCACTAGGGGCTTCTACCAGAGAGCAGCAAGCCCTAATAGAATAATAGGTACCAGAGTTACCTAATCGAAGGGTTTAAGTGTTGGCAATATCGTTGATAATAAACTAATAAGTTAGAAGAGCCTTCTTCACCTAGATGTCCAGTCATGATTGCACTAAATAAGGGCTGAAGATTGTTTAGAATTAATGTTGTTCACATTTAAATACAAATTATCTTAGTAGGGTTTTGCATATTGATTGTGCACTGCTGTTAAGTCCTCTTATTTCTATAGAAATAAATGATCCCTACTCAACATATAAAAGCTGTCCTAGTACTAAATAATGATCTCCACAGGGGGCAAATCCTAAATGGAAGTAACTGGAGAGGACTAAATTCTACACTCTGCAAGGAGGCGGCTGAGAAACACCTAGGACCAGAGCAAGGCACAAATGGCTTCCAAGCCTAGCAGAACATTCGGTTTAACAAGGCTAACTCCCATTTTACACAGATCAAGCTTTCTGAACAAAAGCGTACAAGACACACACGCATCCTAACAGAGGATGGAAAGAGTTCAAGAGGCTTCCCCCCCCCCCGCCCTTATTTTTTAACCAATTTCCTATTTCAAATAAAAGGAGATTATGAAAAGAGGAAAAGTTGTCTTCAAATGCAGCTTGAAAAGGCATGTGTAATACTCCTCCTTGCTTTATCTGCCAGCCCTGTTTCTCCTGACAACATGTTTCCCTAGCACTGTGGCAACCCACAGAGAGACCCCGAGAAAATTTTTTTGTAGTCAGACTCCTGCTCTGGTACACATACATGTAGCTGGAAGCACGCTGAAAGCCAACTTATCTTTGGTTTGCTCTGTTTTGTTCAGCCCCACCACCAGCATCAGAGAGAAAGGTGGAAAAATTATTGGTGCATTAAAAAAAAAATAAAAAAAAAATAAAGGGTATTTTCATTAACAAATCAAACTATAAAATTGCACCGTGATTTTTTTTAAATAATAAAACATTTGCTTCAGAATAAGTATAATTAAACCAAGAATAAAAGTACAATTAGTAAAAGATATATGATGTGTCAGAACAACAAGTAACAATAAAAACTGTCTGAGGACTTATTTGTGAATCTGTATTTGTAAAGAAGCAACATAAAAAACAGGGTCTTTCACTCTGATAGGTAGTATTTTATTTGACTCAAACATATGAAACACGTCTTCAAAAGCCCAATCTCCCAACAGAAAATCTCGTGAAAGCAAAGCATACCGAGAAAAATAGTCCCTGTCTGATTAAAAACATCAATATCTTCTGAAAAAGGTACAGGAACAAATGTCATGCAGTTGAAGAATATGGACTAGCCAGACTGGTTTTACAAAGGCATCAAATCTACTCTAGATATTCATACCAGCTACAGAGCAATGAAAACTGTGTTACATTACAGACTATACATGTGTAAACAGTTTTCAGATTCAGCTGGTTTTATTAAAAATGTAAATCATAAATTGCAATACCTTTCCCAATGTCGCAGAAAAAGTCTGCTTTTTTTCTGTTGCGGAGAGAAACAAATTATCTCATCAAATGCAAGTTATGCTTAACAATGGTGGATGTGAATTCGCAGCAAAAGTTGTATTCAGTAAGTAAAAGGTTAACAGTGTGAAGTCAATGAGTTAGTATTGTGAAGACAAGTTAGACATTGAGTTAGACATGTGAAGTAGCCGACCAACGGTGTTTGAACAAGGCTAGGATACCATAAAGCAGAATTTTTGGTTTGTTTTTTTTTTTTTTTCTTGTGTGTGATGATGACTTCAAGTAGAAGCAAGTTAAATTTGACTCATGCAGCTCACACCTGAAAACAAGATACTGAATCATTGACACCTATGGACCTGGTCATTACAACATTCATTAAGGTCTTCAATTAGGGAACTCAGTGGTGAACGTTGATCGTAAAAGCACTGAAAAACTATTTGCAAGCTTGGGCCCTGTGAAATTCATGATTCTCTAAGAGAAAGGCTTTCACTTTTCACAGGGTGCCCCAGGGTCCCCATTTCTCATCTATAGCACAGGTTCAAGGTGGCAACCGAGTGGCACGGAGCGAAGGCAGCAAGTCAGGCAGCGTGGGAAATGGGAGTGGGGGGGGGAGCTCTGGGTGCTCGTCCGAGCCCCCTCTGTGGTTAGTGGCAGAAGCCCCGGAGAGGTGCAATACCTCCTCAGACTGCCCGAGGACACGGTTCCTAACGCAGCATCAACAGCCACAAATTCGGGCCGTCCCCAGAACAGCGCTTTGCCACTTATACTGTAAAGCAAAATACATTAAAATTCAAACTAACTCAACACTCGGCACAAACACCTTTTTAAAAAAGAAGTTAAGAGTTTTCAAACAACAGGTAACTGTCAGCCAATATCTTACTCCTAGGATTTTACTATGGTTAACCTACCAAGGATCTGATTTTATACAGTCTTCACATGTAAAATTTCTGTGGGTGCCAGCGGCAGTAAAGGGATATAAGGGTTGCAGACATACCCCCAAATCCACCTCAGCTGTAGGAAGAAATCTCACAGCATTGCTGGATCAGAGATCAACTCAGACCAGTTCTAAGTGATTGAGATGGTTTAACCCAACTACAACAGGTATTTACAAACAGGTTAAGGGTATGACCTCAAACCTTTGAAAGTCAACTACAAGGTGCTCATGGATTTCCATGGACTTTGAACCTGCTCCTAAGAAATATTCTGGCTAGCATTTTTTGTACTATTATGACAGAGGGTAGTATCTTGCCTACACCTTACAAGGATATATAAAACCAACAGTATAATTTTTAAGATCAAATTAGAGAAGCACCATTGATGTAATCTAGGTCTTGTAGAAATCAAAGTTGCACAAAAATTGAAGACCAATAAAAATGTTTCCATGATTCTTTTTTTAATCCCATTGAAAACAATTTTTCGTTGTAAACATTTTTGCCAGCCAAGCACTGCAGCATTGTGCAACTGCATGACAGCCAAAGAGAAACTGATGAAAAGCTGACTAGATTGATTTCATTTTTCCAACCGGAGTGAAATACGTAAAAGGAAATAACAAAATGGTGAAGTTATTTTTATATATAAAAAAATGTTCACATTTAATAAACTCACATGGAAACCGCACAGCCAATGGTAACCACTTTTGAAATATATCTACAGATCCCTTCAGTTCTGCACAGAAACTAAGGCAGCGGTGGGTTCCTGCAGCACCTTTCCTGCTCCGGGACCGCAGGACCACTCTCTCTGCCAGAGGGGCTGGAACTGAGCCTGCCCGAACTCCGTATCACCCATTCCCTCTCCCCACTGTGACCTCCCAGGTTGCTGTGTAGAAGTCTGGCAGGGGGTTACTACTGGAACTCAGAGCTATATTTATTCCCTTGGCTCCCATCCATCACTGCTGCAGAGCAGCCAGAAGGGGAACCAACCAATACAGCATGGGATCTGCCAGAGTTGTGCTGCCAGAGAAGTTAAGAATGAAAGACAGAGGAGACAGAAGCTATCAAAATGAGTATTTTTGTCTCTGAGGAAAGAAGGCTTTCCTCCCTTTGCGGATCCCCCTTCTGCAGATTAAGACATTTTTTCTCTCCTTTTTAAGAGATCCCGACAGAGAAACCTGCTGGTTCCATAGGTCTTTTACATCTCACAGGAGTTTCTTTGTGAGGGAAGGAGCACGAACAGCACAGGTACCCCCTACATCTCCAAGGCACTTGGTGGCATTTATGCGGCATTTCTCTCCACCTCGCAGTACTACCAGACACTCCCAGAGCTCCACACTGCACTACCAGAGTGCCAGCCACAAGCTCCCTGCGGTACGCAGGTCCAAGGCGCTTGCAGTAGAAGGGTCTGACCCTGCACCCGTTGCACCTCCTACAGCTAGATGCTCGGTGCTCTGGGGGCTGCAGGAATCAGCTAACCAGTTCTGTTCAAACACATAATCCACCGAACAAAACAACAGCCACAAAACCCCATTCTGAGATGCAAATTCTTTGGATTGTCAAGACATGCCACATCACCAACTGACTTTTATAATCATCAGATTACAAACTCCATGAGAAAACTATAAAGCTGAATAAAGAACAATATTCCCATATCACAAATACTTTGAAGATGTCAGAATTTCCTCTTGATCTCCACTGAGACTAACCTCATACCTTTTGTAACTTTTCAAAAGGAAGAGCCAGGGCGACAACACGAAGAACATGAATTCTCTCACTCCATCATGCACAAGGTGCAGGTCTCTGCAACAGCATCAAGTTGGACTCAGTCTCTGAAATCACACTTGAGGACCCAAGCCAATTCTGACCCACTGAATAATTAAGCAATTATTTAAATTGGAATAGCCTGGAGCAGGAACTTAAAAAGACCCACCCTGGAAGAACCAAAGTGTAGTTATTAGAGCACTCACTTGGGATGTGAGAAACTTGATTTGAAGAAGCTGATTCAAATCAGATACGAGAAGAACGATCTGAATGCAGCTCTCCAGTGACCCAGGTGCATTTCATAATCACCAGTCCATAATGAAGTGCAGAGATGCAACTCTTTCATTTTGAGCAGAAATTCAATTGTGGACCTGAGAAATCCTTCAAAGATGCAGCATGTTGATGCAAACTAATGAACTGGCGTTTTTCAACTGCAGTAAGAAAATTCCAGCTAGTTCTGGCCAGAAACTATACTTCTATATTTGGAAAGCACCTAGCATGCCAAAGACCTTACCAAAACAAGCAATAGATTGAAATTCTAATTCAGAAGTGGTTGTGGATTTCCTACCGCTCATTTAACTAATAGCGTGTCCATTTATCGCATACACATGCATATAGCTTTGTGTATTCAAGTAAAAGAAAGATGCTTGAACATTTGTTCTTTAAAACAATCAAGAAGATTTTAAAATATCTGAGCTATTTTAGATGAAATTTTATGGTAAAATCCAGAGAAGAGAATAGTTAGAGCAGGAGAGTTTTGTTAGCTGGCATTATGGTGCTAATAAAGATGCTGGGTTATCTTCTACTAGTTATTTTATTAGCCCTAGGAGGAATTACACTCCTATGGCAAAATCTCAATGAATCAATGAAGAAGAGATCCCTTAAAAAGGTAATAAATAGTCATTTTATTATACATTTCAATTTTGGGTAGCCTATAACCTTTGCATTTTTTAAACTCAAAAGGATGGACTTCTTGTATTTGAAATAATGAAACAAGAAGTTGTTTAATCAGGATCTCTTTTTGAGAACATCAGGCTTTGCACTGAGTTTATGAACAGTGGAGTTGTTACACAATGTATTTATTGTGAAACGAGGAATCACATGAGACTCACCTGGTATGGAAGGGAAGTTTTACCTACTGAGTCCTACCACAACTCAGAGGAGCAAAACTGGATCCTAGAAATCACATCAAAAGCAACCAGAATTTTGCTACCTTTTATGCACTTTCCTGTGAGAAGAGAGACCCATTGTTTTCCTCACAAATGCAGGATATATTCCACCAAAAGAAAAGTTCAGTGAAAAGCTACTTGTAGCAGTAGTTTCAAAACTAGCTTTGCTTTCCAACATTGAGTCAACCCTCAACATTCAAAAAAATCGGAAGTCATTGCATGGACTGAAACACATGAAAATGTTCATGCAAACCCTTGAAAAACAAAACAAAATGAAATTAAAACAAACAAACAAACAAAACCAAACAAAGCCCAAAGAGAGCTTGTCTGTATGCAGGGTTTTTTCAGAACTGTTCCAGCACAGATATAGTTGAACCAGAGCAAACAGCTATCGGAAATCCTTGGCCACTAGAGTAGAAGGCAGTTTCTGCTTCTCCCGTCAATTATAAACTAACGCCAGAGAAGGCAAGATTTCTCCCTAATTCAATCGATCCATGTTTCACTGTCACATCACTCCCTCGAATAAAACTGGGATCAAAACCAAAATTTTGCGCTGCCCTATGTTTTAATATTTCTACAGACCCCTGAAGAAAAAAATGTGTAGATCTAGAGAGCCAATGTTAACAAACAGATGAAAATAAAAGGTAACCATCCATGCGGAGCTATCAAAAGAAATGCTAGGAAACGAACACCTAGCCCACCACGTTAGCTGTTGTGAATAGAAACCTGACTTTACACCTCCTTGCTTTCTTCACCCTAGCTCTCACATGCTCTTTCTCAAGAAACAAACCTAGGCTTCCCTTGAACTCATTTATCCATTCCTTGCTGGTAATTTATTCCATATGTTTATTATCCTTTGCATGAAGTAATTCTGCCTGAGTTTCCTATTTACCCATGCTTTTCTAAATTTTAAATCAAATGGACCTATGTATATCTACCACTGATGTTCCAATGACAAGACTGATGGTAACAACGTCTGCACAAATCCATGGAGACCAACTTATGAGAGTGAAATAAAACAACATTAATACAATATGCTACCATTTAGAAAAATAAATGTAAGGCCAGCCTGGCAACCCAGCACCGTGCTATCGCATGGGTTACCAGGGCTAGTTCCCAGATCAGCAGGAGCCAGGACTATGGAGGAAGCAATGCACATAGCCCTCTTGTGACCCAGCAGACTGCGGTACTTGATAGCAACCCCTTTGTAGCATCCATGAGCTCAACAGGGTTCTCATCCTCCTTCACAAAGAACCACGCTGACTGTGGCAGACTATCCCAAAAGCATAAAAAATGAGGAAAAGTTTCTAACAGCGCTTATAACAGTTAAAAAAACAAACAAACAAACAAACAAACAACATAAAAGGAACTATAACAAAATTCACATTAAGGCTGAAACAAGCTTATTATAAGAGGAAGAATCAGGACTGCCATTTACCCCTTTGCACCAGGATACCCTGACCTGTTTGAGGCTGATGGCAAGAAAGGGTCCCTGGGACATCCCTGGCTGCCCCGGGACCCCCCGCAGCCGACCTCCCCCGCACCCCTACGCAGCCCGCAGGCGTGAAAGTCAGCTCATACGCTCCCTTTTCTCTGCCTCTCTTGCTTCTTCTGTTCACAAAGCTGAGCCGGCGTCCACTTTTCCCAAGCAGCCTTTCCCTGGCACTGTGGGTAGCCCACTCGGGATAACCCCTGCCTCATCTTCACCGACTTCCACCCTCCCAGCAAGAACGTGCTTCCTCTGGAAGTCCGAGATGCCTACAGCTGGACAGTTTAACACTAATGCACCAACACCAAGCAGCTGGTTTGAAGAAGCTAGCTCTGCTGCTTGCCCCATGCTATGGGAGTGCCATCGAAGCCATCGTGGTTACTTTCAGGCACTGCTACCTGCCGAACTCTGTTAGTGTCCTCTGCTAGTGCTGTTAAAAAAACAAAATGACAAATTCACAACATGACAAATACTCATAAGGAATTACCTAATTTTGCTTTTGGTTATATGACTCTCGAATATTGCAATGCACAATGGAGAAAAGATCAGATACTGAGGCTGCTGTGGCTATTTTAGTTCTGTTTTCCTCATCTGTGTTTAAAAGACAGTCAGATTATAACAAAATTGTTTGTCTTTAATATAGTTCAACTTGACCTGATGAACCCATCTTTTTAGAAAACAATCTTACATGGAGTATTTAGATTAAGACCTCTAAAAAACAGCGACTTCAAAATACTTTCAAGGCCCCATCTTAAAATTTTTAAAAAACATAGACAACTAAGCTAATTATAATTACTCCTCTATAATTCTTTTGCTTTTTTGATGCATCTGGTTATCTAGTAAGATGCACCTGAAAATTAGAGCAAATTTAAATATAAGGGAAAGGTGCCAAATTCAGAATACTGGCAGAATCTTCCCTCTGGGAACGTGTTTAGTCACAGCACTGGTGCAGTTGGGCAGAGACAACCCAAATCTCCCCTTGCTACCCTATTCCCATCACTCTTCCCTGATCTGGATCTCTGCGACCTCTGAAAAGATGCTTCAAATCTCTCACTCGGTGCCTGGCTTCATTGCTTAACCTGCCAATAGGAGTGAAAATGTCACAGCAGTTACTGTGATCCACTCAGATTTAGACAGACGCTACTCAGTTATTTCACGTTAAGCAACAAGCATCCATCAGATAGTTACAATTCTCACTTGTTTCCATCCAAGGTCAGATTCTGATCAGTCACTTGGTCATAAAAAGTTCATACTCTGTATTTGGCCACACAACTGGAAGCTAGAACTGCACGTCCGTACAATAACCCTAAGATCGTCCAATTAAGCATCTCAGAATTATTTTACTTTTACATATTTTCTTTCAGTAGCTCATCTTTTTTCCTCTTCTGCGAACATCTGTGCCCAGAGTGTCTTCACTAGAGAAATTTGGATTTCCATCTACAGTTGCCAGAAATAAGTGTATTCATGTTTCTATAAAAGAAAGAATATGTATTCTATTTTTTCATCTATGTTCTCCTTCCCTGAATCCAAATTGCTTGCACCTCTGAAACAGACACACAAAATGCCTCAAAAAAAGATGGGGTAAACAATAAGGCAAAAAATGTAAGGTGTGAATGAGAGGATAGCAAAATGGCCTTTCAAGATCGTACTGCTTTTAGCATTTTGAAGAGCCGATATACATCTATTCAGGTATCTGAGAGAAATTCAGAGATTAAAATTTAAATTTACTTACAAATCCTATCATAACACACTAAATCAGAAGATACTAGAAAGCTTTAATTGTCCTCATTCAAACCAGAAAAATAAATCTATTTATGGCTTTCTTTTCCATTTTTTATAAAGTTCATATAAATCCATGTGCTTTTTTTAATGTCTTCTTTTTTTTTTCTTTTTTTTTTTTTTTTGTCAAGGCACTCTAAAAACACCTGTGCAATTCAAAGACAACTTTAAGCAAAAATCAGCATTTGGAAAAATGACTTTTACTGATTTTCCTACACTTGATGAAAGTTGTGCTTCCCAGGGAATAAGCACAGCCCATTTTAATGGACTAGTGGATTTTCTACGTCTGTTCTAATGCAAATCTCTTTGGTCACCTAAGGCTCCCATGGTGGGTAAACAACCTAATGTGTCAGCTCTCTGTACTGAAGATCACAGTTTCTGATCTCAGCGCTGTCTTCATTGCTGCAAGCAAAACAGTGGTAGTGATGTTGCAACTTCCAGGCTACTCTTTTCTGAAAATGAATGGGTTGGGTTATTGGCCTCTAGCATGGACAAAAATATGACAATCACCCTCTTCATTATATAAAAGTCTACAGTGAAGACAGTGCCAGACAACTTGCTGCCTATTAGAGCTCGAATATGTTCAGAAGTCGAAAAGGCTGTAGAACAATTCCTTTTTCTTCTTTGCAACTGATAAAGTCATAGTCAATTTATTAAAAGTGTTTTAATACAGTATTTCCATCCCAGCAACTTGTATCTTCAGGAACTCATTTGCAAAACACAGCTTTAGCATGCAAATATTTTAGATACATTCCCTGCAAATGTAATAGAGAGACTAACCCTTCTTACATCTGCAGTTGTTAATTGTCATCATTTGAACAGCAAATGAAAACAAAGTTTAAGCCACTGGCACTTTAAAAAAAAATCATATTAAATCTCATTTACCTGCAGTGATAGAAATTCAAAGTCACAAGCAAAATCTGAAGACAGAGCAGATATGAGAGAGTGCAGCCACTTGCAGGGCTTAGCAACTGCACCAAGACTCTTCTAGTGCACGTTCTGAAACAGCAATCGATTCTCTGAGCACTTGTTACCAAACTGGAGACATTTTCTTTCTACAACATTCTGAAAACTTTAGACAACTCATTTATGATTCCTTTCTTCAAAAGATTAACAGCACATCTACTAGAAGATGAAGTAAAAATAAAATTTAAAAAAAAAAAAAAAGGATAGCAGAAAGGGAAAAACAGAACGGACGAGGACAAACACCTCAAGCTATTTACAAATATTTTTATAATGACTGGAAATCACAGACTCCTCTTTAGCTGACCTAAAAAAAAAAAATAATAGTAACAAAAAAAAAATCCAAACAAGCCAAAAAAATGCATCAGCTGTTGGCTGAACACAGGGCCTGATTTTCAAAGCTGCTGAGCACCCACAACTCCATGTGAAGCCCGTGGAAGTGATGAGCGCTCAGCAGCTCTGCACATCAGGCCCAGACTGGACAAGGGTCTACTAGCAGCCGAGCGGAAGTGTTATTTAGGGAAGGGGCTTTGTTGCAGAAACGAGGAGGTTCAAAGTAATCTGTCAAAGAAGTGCTGCTACATTCATGAGTCGTAAAGCTAGCTAGCTCTCGTCTATGGGAAAAAAGTTAATTCATAGGGCTCATAGGGCTTGCATTTGTCAAGGAGCAGGACGTCAATGCTATCATTATCAGGCAAATCAGCCAGGCGTTTAATGGTAGAATCAGGAGACATTTGCTCTCCACTATCAGAATGACATCATAACTAAAGCAGCCTTCAGCGCGGGGCGGGGG
>VXBL01005515.1:1348201-1460017 GCA_013400195.1 Aramus guarauna | reverse complement strand
TCTATGATTCTATGACTATGGGATAGTGAAAGTAAAATAAAGATCAGTTTGTTTCATCCATGATCTATTTTTATTTTTTCAAGAGTTCCCTATTAAAAATCAGAGAGCAACTTGGGTTTTTTACTGAAAAAAAATGCATTTTCCAACTCAATAACAAAAACTGTGTTCACAAGAAAAACTTTATTTAAATAGGAAAGCAAATGTTATTTCCATTCCCAGCAAAGGGTGAACAGGAAGAACTAGAAACTACAAATAAAATTACTAAAGCCAGCAAGTAAAATGCACTTCAATATATTTTACAATTTTACAGCACTTCACCCATGGTGTTCTGGAGCTTTGTAAAGCTACAGATTGTACCTAAACCTACCACATTTATTTTACCTTTACAGTATTCCTTCAGATTAGCAGACAAGGCTCAGACGGACTATGGCCTGGTTTTTAATGGTTTCAGGCACTTGCAATTCCAACTGAAATCATGAGAATTAAACTGTCTTGATGAGCAAAGTGAGAACAGAAGTTGAATTACCATTGAAATCATCTGTCTATAACAGTAACATCAACAGAAAAGAAACTCACACACCCCACCCCCCCAGTCAGGCAGAAGTTAGATAAAAATGAGTGTAAAGTGTTTATGTGAGTGAGGAGCATCAAGCAGTAGGGGTATTCTCCCTCTTCGTACAAGACACTTATGCAAGATAAGCTTCTTGAAAATCAATATTTGACCTGTATCTGTAGATTTGACTCTGAGACCTGTGATTACACACTCTTGGCAGCTTTTCATTTTAATTACATTTATTTATTTATTTTAATGGTTAACGGCTTTTTTGGCACCATGCACAGCAGTTATCCAGATGGTCATCTGTTGTAAGGTCAAGCGAAATAAACAAAAGGACTTTTATGCATTCCTCCCCTGAAAGCTAAATGGTGCCAGTACTATTGTCTCTCTCTTTATATATTTAAAAAAAATACATAGTTTTTGAATTGGAATTGTAAAATAAGACCAAAAGACTGAGTTACTCCTGGGCAAGATCCATTTATCCTGAAGTGGACAATTCTATCCCTTTTTGCTGCTTGAAAAGCTCTGATCTAATTACACATTGTATTTGGGTACTGTATGATACTATGAAACAGCAAAAAAAGGGCTTATACGCTTTATTCTACTGAACTAATTTGCTCATATTATTAGCATTACAAAATAAATTGATGTTGTACTGATAACATACTAGACATTCACTCTGATAGAAGAAATTTTAAAATTATATTACCTACTTTAACTGTGAAAAAAATTATTAGAATTATGTTCTATCAATACACAGGTCATTTCTTTAATCATGAAGAAGCAGAGACTACAGAGGAACTTTGCTAATTATTCTTTATCAAGCTATATTAAGATCATACAATTATTATCCTCTATACTTGGCCCCATATCCAACAAACTATTGAAGTCACTCTTTTTGAAGAAATCATTATATAATTATTTTGCATCAGAGAAGTAATTTATGAGATGTGAAGTATTCATTTCGCTAGGACTTTCAGCATTTTGCTGAAACAGAGTCTTTTCTACTCAAAAAATGTGCACTCTCGTGAGAGGTAAAAGAAAATAAACAAATACCTTCCTCTCGCCATTTTTCTCAGCTAACAGATGTACTGGGCTGAAAACTGCTTCTACTGTTGTAAATATTTATCTTCCTAACATGAGGAAAAAGAACAGTATAGCAGAATAACTAATATAAAAGTCATCGTCATGTATAATCTACACTGCAAATGACAGGCTGCCCTCATATGCTGGGTGTTGACCTGGAATCAGAGGTGAGTTCTATCAAGTACAGGAAATTAAGCGTGTAATTCCATCTCAGCTTAACGTCATCTATATCCAACACACTGTGATACCACACTCTTTCACTACTCCCAGTCTCTTTGGTTTCTCCCTGTCCACTCTGCCAATATTCACATTTTCAGGACTAGGTGGTGAGCTCCTTTAGGAAGCTGATCCAGCCCAAAACTAACTGCCCAAAATAAATGAATAGTACCAAAGGAAAGGAATCTTATTATGTTTTAATGGTGAACTACCACAGCATCACCGTAATGCAGTCAATATTTAAATTGGGCAGCTTTTGCCTTAAGAGTCATAAATGACAGGCCAAAATGTACATGTCCTTCATGTGACTAGCAGCAGGTTCATGTGACCACTGGTAAATTCAACATTTGCGTAAACTCACAAATATACTTTTACTGTACACTTTGAATGTATTTAAAGATGCTGCAGATTAAGCATAGAAATTGTGAAATGTGTTCATAGCTGTTCTGTTAAACAGCTATTCAGATAAAATAAAGACTAGTGACAATATTATAGTTAAGTTTAATCTCTTACCCAGATTTTAAATGTGTCTTCTAAACAATGTTTCTTAGAACTCAGACTAAAATCCCTTGATGCGTCATGCACACTATTGAGCAACAGTAAAATTTACTGGGACTGTCTTCATGGAATTGTGTGGTATCAAAATCCTATTGTAAAATTATTTTCAAAATGCAGCAAAATGTGTTTCATAACCATATGAAATTATCTGCTTATCTTAATTATAAGTATTTTATCAGATTTTAAAACTATATTTAGTTTAGAATGTGATCTGCTAATCTATTTTTCACTGGATACACCTTCTATCTTTATTCTAGGGATCAAAGAGTAGAGCTTCTATTGCTGTTCTTCTTTGGTTTTCAGTATTTTTTTCAGTATTACAACTTTCAATCTAGTTTTCTTGTTTTCCAGAGGTAAGAATTTGAACTGAGATAGAAAATATCTTTTCAAAGCATTGCCTTGCAGCTCCTAAAGTAAATGTAAATTTCTATAAAATCTGCATCTATGATGGTGTGTAGGTTAAATTTCAGGCAAGAGCCCTATACCGTTTTGAGTCATGTATGATTCTAAAATGGAAGCACAAAGGAGTAACTAAAAAAGCTGAGCATTTCCTGTTTTAAGATGAACTGTAAATTGCTTTAAAGCCTTATCAGCATGAAAAATGTTTAATTTGTTTGCCTTTAATCTATGTTTGAGAAATACCGTAAAGAGCAATTAGTATTGGCGTTTGCCTTCCCTGAAACAATATGTAATTTTGGATTTATTTAATAAGTCCTTTTATGGAATTTTTTTCATCAATTTAGTAACTAATATTTCTTCAGGACCAAGATAAGCAGACCTCAGGAGCTCTATTAAAATATTTATGCATGCTAAATTTTTAAACAACATTTAGTGACAGCTTCAATAAAAAATATGCCAACCACTTTTTCAAATAAGGAACAGAGTCATATATAAATGGACTTAGATGTTTCCTGCTAAAAACACCAGTGAACCCAGTCGATGTTATACACACATTTTTTTATACACTTCTCTGCTATTCATATGTAGTATCCTATATAATTAAAATGATGTTAACTTCTATTGAAGAATGATAAAAAAAAATAAATGTACCAAAATGTTCTACACGCATATTTGTATGTATTTATTATATATATCCAATTGGACATACATGACTAAACTAAACAATTCCATCCCAGTAACTCTAACAGTTCTTCAAAGCCATTATGCCTGGAATTGAGATCATTTTCTCAGTTAAAGATATTATGCTATTATCCACCATGTACAAACACAATGGTCATCACATCATTTATACACATATTATAGGACTTCAGCCTTATTTCAGACCAAATTAAAAAGCCACAGAGCAAGCACAGCAGATAAATCTAGAAAAACATTATTCTCTGTTTCTTCCTGTGCTGTCATCTGAACTAACCCCTACCATCAACAAACTGGGATGTTTTCTTTTTATTCCAAGGGGGACACAGATGCCTGAAGAGTCACTTCCTCCCAAAACAATGCAGCACGTCTACCACTAGTACTGGAGCCTGGACTTTGAGGCTGTGGCTGGAAAGAAACAGTCACACAAGCCACCAAATTCATCACACCTAACTCAGTAGTCTCACTCCATCTTTTGAATCATTAAGTGTCCACCAAATTTATCATGGCAAGTGTCGGCACTTTGTTTCAGAACTGGGGACGTTTCAAGGTCAGAAAATGTATAAGCCTTCTGCGAAACACAGTCTCCTTGCTCACTCTGCTCTCCCAGACTTCCCATTTGCTTTGAATACAGTAAGAGTGTTCAATTTGCTCTACTGACATCTAGCTACCTCTGAGCTCTTTCCCTCCCATTTTATACCATAATGTGAAAATAGATAAAAGGCCTCCAGCTGGTAGTTATAAAATTTGACCAGGAAAGTTTTGGGCGATGGGCATTCTTAATAGTGGAATCTTCCCTGGGCCTTATACACTCTCTTGCTAACCCTCCAAAACATAGGATTGTAGAATTTGGTATCAGGAGCAACTGTTTTGGCAAGAGATCTTTTCCCCTTATGAAACAATGCCACACTTGCCAGCCATGAAGTTCCCTTTAAAAGGTCTGTGAGTTTTAAAAGATGTCATTGTCCATTTGCAAGGGTCTCCAGTCCCTTACACAACTCTAAAGACTGCTTGTTGTCTCAGCTTTTGCAACAGGTCAGTTATGAGACAAAGCATATGAAGGGAATCTTGTCACTAGGGCAGAAATTTAGATGTGTGCCTCTCAGGAGCACATTGCTCTTTCTTGCTTTTTTTGGGGTTTTTTTTGTTTTGTTTTTTTTCTCTTTCTTCATAAGAAAGATGAGATGGTATGCAAAACATAATCAAAAGCTTCAAAAAAGATTTAGAATTATATCTAGAAGAGGTCTTAGGTGCCTACAGCAAAGCATAGAATGAATTAAAAAGACTAATGAAAAATACCTGCATACTTACATGGCAATCCATGTGAGCACAGAGGTGCCTAATATTACGTGACTTTAAAATCATCAACTCCCTCTAGTTCCGCACATGCCTAGTATTGTGTCAGTATGAGCAGCTGAGCACTTCTTATAGCTAAGCCTGCATGAGATCTAGAAATGAGTGTGGATTAATCTCATTGGACTTCAGATGTCTGATGTATAGATGTTTTTATCCAGGCTAGTCATCCTCTGTTTCAAGAACAAAATAGGAAAGTTTAGAAAACAGTTTATCTAGCCTACTTGAGAAGCCTACTCTAGGATGAGATGGGGGTTTTTTTCTATTTAATAATGAAAAGTCTGGATGATTCAGTCATAGATAGGCATCTACATTTGGTTATGAGGAATCACCTTCTAGCTGCTATAGTGCCTAAAATCCTTGAGAGCTCTGATGTAATACCCATATTCTAAGTATGTTTATCACAAGGTGATGAAAATATTTATTTAAACATGATTATGTTCTCATATCTATATTTTATCTTAGCCCGTAATCCAGAAGATTACACCCACGGAAGCAGGCGAAGCTGTTTCCGTCCTGTCCTCAGCCTGATAGAGAGCATATCTCTCTGTATCTAAGAATTTTCCCTCAATGCATGTTTGCTGGGAAATGCGATTTCCTCCAGACTTAGATTTCTTGGACAATATTTTGGATTTTGATAAGCTCATATACTTTCTCTCTGTTCCCCAGTCCTTGACAGCCAAGCGACTGGACATATGGATGTATCCTCATGTGATATAGGATGGCAATGATACATGATGCCTAGTAAATGTAAATCTCCAACTTGAAAGTAACCCAAAAAAGTACTTAGAGCTAAACAAAGGAAAAATTTTGTCAATCAAACAGATAAAAATACAGACACAAATCCAATTCACCATAGTTCCAAACTTAATTGTGCAAGCTGTTAAAACACTTGCAAAATATTGGTAAACTAAACTCCATTTTACTTTTTATAGCCTCTGCTTTGCTGTGCACACGCTTGTTAGTTCATTTACATAGTAATGAGTCTCAGAGACGTAAAGCTTTTCATTTTCACTGAATACAACTTACAAGCATTATGCATGCTAAATTGGAAAGAGAAAGACTTCTGGAAAAAAAAAAAGATAAAAAAGTTTTATAGCTCTCTGATATATTGAAACAGAATTTCAATTAAATCTGAAATTTTCTGGGTATTTATAGGAAGAAGAGGATTGTGTATTTCTGCTATAGCTAAACAAACCCTTTATTGAAATGGTAGTGTTACCATATTGTGATTTTCAGAGCCCAGAAAGTTTCTACATTATTGAAAATCTGGAAACGTAAGCCTGGCTTCTGTTGAAGGCATGAGTTCTATGGAGAAGATATGCTCATATATGTTGTCCTAGAGAAAACATCCCAAAACATTTTAATCTTCTTCAGCAAAAATTAAGTAAACCCTCTGCGAGAACGAAGACAGCAAGTAAAGTTTCTCCTCATGTCCTTCTCCAGTGAGGTTGTCCTGACTCATGGAATCCATCGGCAAGGCAGAACAGAGTACGGGAAGAAAACTTTCTTTTGCCATCCTGTTGGAAGTTCCAGGGCTTTTCTCTTTTATTCAAGGTCTGCAGAGACAGTTTATGGCACAGTTCAACAAGTAATTTTACAGATGCCAGTAGGAGAGCAGTGCAAGAGGAGAAACACATGAGCAGGAGTTTCATTATCAGCTAGAAACTCAACACTGGTTTTACATCCTTATGCAGGTAAACCAAAGGAAACACAAGCAACAAGAAGGTAAAGTCAATGAAATTTGGAGTTCTTCTACTGATATTAGCACTGTTATTTCTGCAATGTCTCTAAAACATTTTTTTGGGGGAGGGTTGTAACTATGCAATAGATAAATTATAAAAAAACAGAATATGAGCCAATAAATATCTGTGGCTGAAGAAAGGAAATGTTCACTCCTGTATATATTTATTAGGCCAAGTTTCTAATTATATTGATTGAACGTGACCTTAAAGATTTTTAAAATACTATATACATTATATTTATATATTGCTAAATGTAACTTATTTTAATATTTAAAGTGAATACAAAAATATGTATTTTTAATATATTTGAATATATTTGCCTTTGGGGTTAAAACATATTTCTTTTCTTTTTCTTCACAATGAATTCATATTGGACAACTTAGTCTAGTGGAAGGTGTCCCTGCCCATGGTAGCGGGGTTGGAACTAGATGATCTTTGACGTCACTTCCAATTCAAACTATTCTATGATTCTGTGATTTCAAATGAGTTTAAAATACTTTCTGGAATTCTTGACATCCACATTTACTTTTAAAGTAGAAATGTAGAATTACAGTTTGTGCTTCTGTATAGATCAAGTACATTAAACTTACCTTATACTTGCATTGTAAAGCTATTCAGTATAACTATAGGTATGAATTTACATACTTATCATATATCAAAGCATTGGAATTTATATTTTTTACACATGTATGAATATTGGGTTTTATCTGAATGATATTTCAAGAAAGGCAGTTTTAGAAGCTTACCAGGTGTACATTTTTATGAATAAGGATGCATAAAGTTAAGTAGATGCTGAGAAGCCTCCCTATATGGTGACTTTTACTGAGTTAGAATCACACTGTGGCAGTGTTGACATGTTACGTTATACTATGGTCACAATTCTAAAATTATTTCTAAATTCATATTTGATAAAACCTCACCCTTAAAAAAGTCAAAGGGAGTGCTGCAAAGGGTAACATGATTACTTTCATAAGTGAATAAAATAATGAAGGGATGTAAAATACTCTAAATATTCATTATAATTAATTGCGTGTTCCATGCATGGCCATGTTTATCTTTCTTACCAATTTTGACATTTTCATCTAACTTGATATGCAATTTTCCATAGTAGTATTTAATATAAAATTCTAATGTCTAGTAAACTGAAATCATAGCTTCCAAGATTATGATAGCTTATATCATGGTAATATCTATTTTAACATGAGCAAGCATCTTTGTCTGTACATACATATTTGACAATGGATTATTAGAATTATCAGCATGGAGGTAAGGATACCATCCATTTAAATACTCAGAGAACCCATGGTAAATTTTTACAATAGTGTATACATATTCTGCCATCACATAGATTACTTTTATTCTCAAAATTCACTGTTGAGCCCAACAGTAATTGTTGTCACCAAATGTCTTTGAAAAATATCTGTTCTTTTTAATTTTTGGGACAGTCACAAGTGAGGTCCTCAGGTAGACATCAACATTAACATTAGTTTGACTGACCCCAAGAGCATGTTTTTCCAATCCAATATTTTTCTAGAGAAAAAAAAACCTGTTATAGAGAAAATAGTCTATTTAAACATTTGCTCATGTTGCCATTCTTTGTACCAATGCTATACTGAAATGGACATTATATTTTACCCCAAACAAGAAATATCCTGAAAATTTAATATAAGGTCTAAATTTAAGCAAAGGTTTCTACAGAGAAAACTTGTATAGAACAATTTCTAACTGAATTAAGTAAGTGTAAAAAGAACATCAATTGCTGGTAGAAATGGTACTATTATCATTACCATGTAAGAAGATAACGATGGATCAATAGTAATAAAAACCTCCATATGACCATAAAGTAAGTGAGTTTGAGACAGCTCAGCCCAGAAGCCCCGCAACTTTTTAATTCTAACTATCACCAATAACAGGGATGCTGATTGTGTTGTTGGAATGAGAAAGGATATATGTACTTAAACACCTGTGATTTCCCTACCCAAGAGAGTCATAATTTATTATAGGCAAAGAAATGTATATGCATTTCTATTAACAGTTTAAGCTCACCAGCAGCTTAGGTCATGATGTTAGCCCTCATATGAGCATTTATACACTGTTCTATTAAAGCTAAAGGAATTTGCCCTTTGGGGAACTGCTTATTTCAACTCTTACACAAGTTTAGTCAGATGGTAGCTAGTTTTGCAGATTCCAAAATACAATAAGCATTTTTTTTACCTTTTTTCTTTCTTTTTTTCACCCTTTTCAGAACAATTTAAGTCTCCTAATCCCGTTCAGCAGTAAATACATTGGCATGAGTCCTCCAAAATAAAAATAATTGTCCAATTTATTCTGCTGAATGTGAAAATATTCAAAGTTAAATATCTCCAGCAGGAATTTTTATAAGAGATGTACACTAGAATAACAATTGTTTTAATACATTTGGGTCATCAGGTAGGTTCAACTCACTGGCTTGAGGCTATGAGACAGCTTAAGGCTATCTCAGTTTGCTGTCTATTAGTTCAGCTACTGCATTACTTGTCATGGGCAGAGAGACAGAGGTCTTACATTTTGCCCAAAAAATGTGTTCTTATTGAAACTAATATTTACACAGAAAACTTTGTTTTCAACAAACTGCCATATTCCTAATAAAAGACTGGGGGGAGGGGAGGAGGATGGTGTGTGGAGGAAACAGAAAATTGTCCAACAGATGTGATCACAATCTGGGCTCCAAACAGAATGACACAGTTTGTCCGCTGGACAGAATATTAATCTAGCAGGACTTACAGCAATCGTACTGGCAAAGGACCAGTTTTCATATGTACTCTGTCCCAGGCTGACTACTTTGATTCTAAAAAAAAAGTCAGTATTTTCTCTCATTTACAGTTGGACTCAATGATCTTAAGGGTCTTTTCCAACCTAAATAATTCTATGATTCTATGATTTGTTAAAACCTGATGTTGTCTTAAATAATCAGAAACTTGATTAAAGTAGAAAAATTGGTAGAATACTAAAAACACCATGCAAAAAATACATGGATGATAGTAACAGAGGAGGGAAAACATTTCGAAAGATGTAAGAATGGCAGAAACTTCATTATTTAATAAGGTAAGTAAATAACAGTATTAACACAGTGCAGACTTCCTACACATGACATATCAGAACTAATTAGGAATTAGTACTAACATCTTATTAACTCCTATGCTGCAGGCTAGAAAGAATCAAATATATTTAAGTAAACAAAATTCATAGCCATGAGTAACATTGCCATAATTGGATAGATGTAAAGTTACTACAAAGTAGTTAGAAGGATGTTTATATATGTGCATATTTGTATATGCTTATATATGTTATACACATGGATGTGTACACATACACACACATATATATGCACGTATATATTTTTGCTTTTATTATTGCTATGTGTATTGGGTTTGTGTGGCAAGGTTTTGGCAGTGGGGAGGCTACAGGGGTGGCTTCTGTGAGAAGCTGCCAGAAGCTTCCCCCGTGTCTGATAGAGCCAATGCCAGCCGGCTCCGAGATGGACCTGCCGCTGCCCAAGGCCAAGCCCTCAGCCATGGGGGTAGCACCTCTGGGATGACATAGTTAAAAAGGGGGGAAAAATGGTGCACAACAGCAGCCAGAGAGAGGAGTGAGAATATGTGGGAGGAACANACAGCAGCCAGAGAGAGGAGTGAGAATATGTGGGAGGAACAACTCTGCAGACACCAAGGTCAGTGCAGAAGAGGGGCAGGAGGTGCTCCAGGCACTGGAGCAGAGATTCCCCTGCAGCCCCTGGAGAAGACCATGCTGAGGCAGCCTGCCCTCCTGCAGCCCATGGAAGATGATGGTGGAACAGCTATCCACCTGCGGCCCATGGAGGACCGCACGCTGGGACAGATGGATGCACAAAGGAGGCTGTGACCCCATGGGAAGCCCACACTGCAGCAGGCTCCTGGCAGGACCTGTGGCCCTGTGGAGAGAGGAGCCCAGGCTGGAGCAGATTTGCTGGCAGGACTTGTGACCCCATGGGGGACCCACACTGGAGCAGTCTGCTCCCGAAGATCTGCACCCCATGGAAGGGACCCGCGCTGGAGCAGTTTGTGAAGAACTGCAGCCTGTGAGAAGGACTCACATTGGTAAAGTTTGTGAAGGACTGTGTCCCTTGGGAGGGACCCCACACTGGACTCTGATTTTGATTGGTAATATGTTAAATTAATTTCCCCAAGTTGAGTCCATTTTGCCCGGACAGTAATTGGTCAGTGATCTCCCTGTCCTTATCTTGACCCATGAACCTTTCGTTATACTTTTTTTCTCTCTCCTGTCCAGTTGAGGAGGGCAGTGATAGAGGAGCTTAGTGAGCACCTGGCATTCACCACACTATGTAACTTGAATTTCCAGAGATCTTGAAAAATCTGGCTACTCTAAAGCAAAAATGTACACATGATCAAGAGTAAAGATGCTTTTATTTGCCTTTTTTTTTTCCTGCATATAAAGAAAGCATATCCTGATAGATCTTCCACAGATGACCAGGTTATCTGATAATATATGTCTCACAAGAGGAACATGCTATCTGATAAAATATACACTGATGGATGGACTGTCAACAGAATGGAAATAATATCAGAGAAAGTAGAAAGCTTCTGTGGGAAAACAACCTAACCTTGTATAAGAATCACATAACTTAACCAGTTGGAAAATCATCAGCATTGACCATAAGTGAAAATACATGTGGATCCACCTGTACATTAAGACGGTAACAGGATTTATAAGACTTTGGCAGACTCCACTGAATTGTGCAGATTCCCCTTTTCTTCACAATGAAATATGTAGAACTGATCGTTGTGATGTGCTGTTAGATAAATATTGTTTTATTGTCATTATAAAGAATTATGATGCAGTATCTGACAGAAAGACCTGTTGAACGTGTTTGGCTGGGCCTTAGGAAAATAGGCCAGAGAATCAATAATGGAAGAAACAATTATTTAATTTTATCCTCATGAGTACACAGAGATTGTTTTAGCATTTTCAGTTTTGGGCCATTCTGAAATAATGACCAGAATACATTTAAACTCAGCATCATTTGGGGTATAAGAAAGCCTCAAAAAATCCACAGTAGCTTTACTTCAAAAAGGCAAACTGTACACAAAATTAGGGAACCTGTTAAAAGAAAATTAAAACTATTAAAAGGGTAAACTGTTAGTAGAAATATAGGGCCCTAGATCTATTTCAAGTCTCATACTTGTGTCAACAATATGTATTATCTCAGGAAAAAATTGTAAGCAGCCACATGAGCAGTTAAACAACAGTGTAAAGGAGCATGTTAGAAATAAAAGTTCCTTTTTAAGAAAAACAGAAGTTGCAACCAGATGAAGAAAATAAAGTATAAACTCTGCCTAAGTTCAGATTCTATTCACCTGAGAGTGCTGAAGAAATTAATGAAATTTCCAATGAGTAAATTTGCTGTATAGCGTCTTGATTAAATTACTTTCAAGACCAAGGTAAGAAATGTAATCTTTGTTTTTTTTTCTAAACAGGGCTCTAAATAGTATCCATGCAACAACAGACCAATAAAACATGGCAGCTAGTCAAATTAGGAAAAATTGTAATACAGACTAAAGTTAGCAAATATGTGGATAGATATTGATGCAGCAAGGATGAATCCCATATGCTTTGTAGAAAAAGAATTGCTGAAGTGCTAAACAAGAATGTATATAAAATGACTAGCTTTTTGTTCCTTATTTATGCAACCAAAATATTTATCAAAAAGACCTCTTATAGACACTAACCTGTCACAAAGTTAATGAAATTCAGAGGGAACGTAATATCATGGATTCATGATTTATTTAAAAGTAGAATACAAAAATAGAAGTGGTTAATTTTGACATAAATGATTTCCTGGCTTTGGAGTTAGTTCCAAAGAAATCAGTGCTCAAACCCCTACGGCTCAAAATATGCTTACGCAAAAGTTAGTAGAAGCAAAACTTGATTACGAAGAGTTGGAGAAGGATCCGACAATACTGAACAACCAGATAACAAAACAACATTAACAGAACTAGAGAATATTAACAGAATATCTTTTGTGCCCTTCCTCTCTTCTTCATTTGTGTTGTTGTTTTGGAGTTGTAACTTTCTTTCAGGAAAAAGATGATTTTTTCAGGTAAAATCTTTGAATTCAATTTTCAAGGAAAGTTTTGCAGTGGAAAAGGTTTTCAACCGAGCTTAATTCTTTCTCACTTATTCTCTTTATTTTCCGGTGGGTTTGTTGTTTTGGGATTTTTTTCCTTTTTACCTCTAAGGCACTAGTTTTACTTTGTTATGATTTTTTTATTTTGTTTGTTACATAAATAGAGCCTGTGTAAAGCTCCACTTGCTTAATTTCCATTTCCTGGAATAAAATGTCTTTCTAGACTGAAAAGATGGTATTTCATTTGTAGGTTTTTTCTTTCCAACTGCAAGAGGGCATGCTAAGAAACTTGTTTAGCCAACATGGTGAAGTGCCACTGGTCCCAGTGCCAGAAGCAAACAAGAGATATGACTCTAGAGTCTGTTGACTAGGACATGGAGCTAAAGAGTTGGGGTCCTCATCTGTACTTCCACTTCTTAACAGTTTTTTTCATTGACAGTTTAGTTATACTCTCTCTCTTGGAGTTCTACATCTATTTCTGTAAAAGAGCAGAAATCCAATGCAGTTGAAAGACTGTGCTATCACCTTTGATCTGTTGATCTGCTTGTCCATCACAGCTCCCAGAAGAAGTGAGATGTATGTTTGAATCTCCTTGGGTTGAGGAGGGCACGTAATCCTGCATTCTCTCTTTTGAGTGCCTAAGGCATTGCCTGAAAGCCTGTGGAGATTTCTAGCAAAACATAGATACATACTTCCTATGTTAGGTAATACTTAAGGATGGTAACACCTGAACAGAAGAGTGCCAAGTTCCTAAACTATCTTTATATGCCACTTTAGACATCTGGTGGATCTGACTCAGCTGAATCAAGAGTTGCTATTCTAGTCGTCACCTAAAGAAGAAATTTGAAAGAGTATTTGATTGCTATTTCCTCTCCTCTAGTATTTTGTTTTGCAAACAAAACCCTCTGCTGTGTTTTGATTCCTGTCTCTGGTACGACAGCAGTTATTAGTAATTCTAGAGCCAGATGTTTGTTTGGTGTAAATCAGTACATGGTTTTATAGAAACATGGTGATCTATACAAGCGAGGTTTTTACCTTCCTTGGCCTATCTCTCAGCATTATTTCCTTACTAGAAATAAGGAACAGAAAACAGCAGAGAAACAAAAACCTTAGTGCAAAAGAGAAAGAGTGAAAAGGATTTGCTGAGATGACTCACTAAGAACTTATATCAGTGCATTGATTCAGTTTTTGCACATTCTGGAGATATAATCAGTGACTATAAAGGATTTGTTTTCTTGCAATTTACGCAATATATTTATTATCCCTAAGTCATTCAGACAGCGATGCCTTACAGGCTCATATGGGGACTGAGAAGGGAAGATACCAATGTCATTTTCACAATATTTTTTTTAATTAAGATTTTCTATAAATGGCATGTAAACCATTAACGCTTCTCAGCACACAAGACACGAACAGGGTCCTGAACCTGCTGTAACACTTGGAAAGCATTTTAGAAAAGCAGAAAATTTTAATTATTAAAAGGTTACATGGGTGGTTCTGCTCTGTTTGTCCATAACACTCTCAATATGGTGTGATTGTCTCTGCATCCTAACACCCAGCAGCAGCAGCAAACTGTGCCGCTAACACACTAAACCGGGGTGTTTTCCAGCAGTCAGCTAATTGCAAAATTGTAATAAAGTGTAAAGCATGTATTATGGCCCCATATGATTCCAGCTTATGGCAGCACATCCCTTGCTGCTTCCTGATTTGTTATATTTCTCCTTCCACAGCCATCGGTATTCATAAACTGATCTCACGTACACTGGTATTTTAGTCAATTTGAATGTCTTTTTACATTAAATGAACACAGTATTGCATGGCTAATCATCTTTCCTTTTATATGCTTTACTGTTAATATATGTTCCAGTGATTATAGAAAGCCCAATCATAATGATAAAGGGTTGAACCACATAGCCTATGATTTAGAGAGGCTACATTACCATGTGGAAAAAAACGTTCAATACTCTGTGCTGTATTATCTGTTACCATGACTGCCCTCACAATAGCTGCTTGGTTGCAATTCTTTAACTCTGGAAGCTTAAAGTTAAGCATTATCATTCCAACATTCCCTGATGAAGTAAATGCATATCCAAATGAAGAATTCTCAAGTCACAGCTAAAGAAGTAGTTATCCTTTCAGGATAAAATACAGTAACAATTTTACAGCACTCAGCAGGAATTCATGTCGGCAAAATGCAGCATAAAGGAGCCAAATAATGAGCCAGAGATGAAATTTATCCAGAACTGAACTTAACATCTTCCTCTGACAGAGAGAGATGAGGCTGTACCTGACCACAAATTACATACATTTTTTATTGTATCATTTTGAACTGACTCAGGGGAAGCTGCTACTTACCATGTTACCAAATCTACTTCCAGCTGCAACTAGTTGTTACTCAGATTTTTCACCTCAAAGTGAAGTACTGACCCAGCCATGGCCTTCCAAACTTATAAAAGCTGATGAGACTATAGTATATGGTTGTGCTGCAGCAATACCTTGCTGACTTTACTACTCAACAACTGAGTCATTTTTTTTCCATATCTTTCCGTTTGGTTTGAACTAATCCATCTTGCTTATATTCAGTAAATGGCCTGTGTTGCATCCCATCTTTTCCACACTAGTCCAAAGATTTGTACTTTTAAATATCAGATGAAACATTTTCAAACTGCTTACACATTATCTTCAAGAACAGCTTCTTCACCTTTGTTCACATCCTTATCTAATTTAACTGCCCTTGAGAGCCTGGGCATGTTGATCTGCTTAATCAAGAATTGGCAAATATTATAAACGACACAGACCCCAAATGTACTAAATCTATCCCATTGACATCTTATTCACCTTCCTATACTGAAGAGCACTGGAGCTTGAAAATAGCCCTGAAGAAATTGCACAAGTGATAGGAAGCTGGTGTTGCTACTATTCATTTTGGCATATTGTTTAGAACAATAATATTGATTTGTGTACTGCGATTATGAAAAAAAGCCTGCCTTTTACTCAGAATATAATTGGAATTTGTGACAACAGAAGACAAGACTTTCTTTGCTCCTGCTGGGGATATGGTACTGCAACTTTACAGCAAACTTAACATCTTCATGTCATGATCATTTTGATATATTTTGCATTTTGAAATTATGGGGAGGTTTCACACCACTTTGCTAAGGCAAGCATTACCACCATTTTTGAAAAACTTAGCATGAAAATATGCAAGGTACATGGAAACTGGATAAAACCAAAGTGGCCATTTTACTCGATCATCTTCCCTGGCCTTATAGTCCTGAAGTAATTTGGATCTAGTAAAATATAATTTATTTTTAGTGCAATCTATTTTTTCACCATATTGAGAAATCTATAGGGTAGAATAATAAAGAAATATATAGTGTAGTGTAACTCTTGTTTGTAATATAGAAATGTGAGTACCATATATCTCATGGTTTATGCTTTTCCAGGTACACACTTTTGTTGGAAGGCAGTCTGAAGACTCATAGTTTTCACTTAATGCTAACTTCAGTGAAAGCTGGATGTGTTTATTGCAATTTTGAATTAAGTTCTCCATCTCCATTTTAAAGCATTTAGCATGTTTTTGTGCTATTCTATTAGTTGCAAAATCAATCAAAGAAGCCTTTCATTGTTTTCCCTTTTCTTAAGCCAGAGACATTTTCCACAAGGAAAACAAAGAAAGAGTTCAGTCTCTTTTGTTTTGCTTTCTTTCTTTCACAGGCTGTTCATTGCCCACTTTAAACTTCTTCTGTTTTTTCTGTGGAAAACGGACATGGTTTTATTGTGAGGAAGCTGAACTGAATTCTACTTCCTCAGTGGAAGGCAGTCAATATTTGCTTTCTGCAAAAAACGATGAGTAATACCTCTGTCATACTTTACAGACAAAATTAAAAATAATAGATACGTTTTCCCTTAGTTATTTTGATTATGGTGATTTATCACATATAGCCAGAAAAATCTCACTAAATACATAGAAAGGAGTGTTCAACGTAGACATTTCATAGTGAGCTTTGTCTGGTGAATGTCACCAGGGTACCTGAGTACCTGAGTGGCTAAGCTGGAGTAAAGTATAAGCAGGCAACTAAAAACACAAGCTTAGATTCTGACTAATGTTCCATCAGTACCTCAGAGTTGATCTTACCACTGCCCATGTTCCTAACAGTGCATGAGCAAAACCAGGTCAGTTTTGGTCAACACGAGTTCTTACCTAAGCTTCTACAGCCCGGAGTTTCCTCTGCTTACGGTCCTGTGTGGTTAACCTGGTAGCTGCTCTCAGAGAAAAGCTAATCAGTAGTGTCCCACACAGTACGAAGCTGGTGCTGCTGGTTTCTTTTTAAACTTGATGATTGGGATATATAATAACTTAGTGACTAGATGACATTCTATAATGAAAATAAATGCCCTCTCACTTCCCATTGCCTAAAGGTATCCAAATATCTCTCCCAGCTGACAGGGACTCTGGGGAACTGAATAGTGGCTGTTGTCTCAGATTAAGAGATTGAAGAACCACTCTTGAAATAAAGGCCATAAGTTAGACTTCCCCTCCTGGACGTCTCATAATCGTTATACTAGAGAATCCCATGTATCTTTCCCATTGTTTCAAGAACAGATCTTGCAAACATGCCTGAACAACCGACAGCACCAAGTACTTGTGAGGAAGAGTGGAAAGGACCTTTTGTGACCATGAACATAAGAGCAACCTTCTCTGGAGAGCACATTTACCCCCCCGGAATGGAGTCCATTTTAAGGCAGCCACTGTCATCAAGTCTACCCTTACATGCACAGCCAGCATTGGGAAACGCACTGAATACTCGGTTATTTTGTACACAGTTCTGAAACACCTAATTCTCCTCCCCCACTGCAATGCCAGGAACTTTACAGTAATTTCTAGATTTTTACCACAGAGACTAAACTTCTAGAAGTTATAAACCATTTGCATCGTGATAAATGCAATCCTCTCTTTAGTCCATGGGGTTTACAAATCCAAGGGACTCTATGTATTCTTGAGCACCATCTAGCGGTGTTTCCATGGTTTACAGATACACAGATTTAGAGCTGTCACAGATCTTCGTAACGTTAAGAAGGATTTAAAACAAGATCATTGCATACATTGGCTAACCTCTTTTCATTTCTGTTGATGCTAGAGAGCCGTGGCCTTTGTTTTCTTCCAGGTTGTGCAAGGGAGTAAAGAACCCAGAGCTATTATATTTTGCTGGTCTGTTTTGGGGATACCTATTTAGCTAAGAGAATCTTTGCCTGTCATTTTGTTTTTAGGAAATATTAAAAATGGTTCACTACAAGCACAAAAGAAAAATAAGAAAATAAGAGACAGTATAAATGGGAAATTTTGTACCTAGAAGTGGAAATTAAGAGAGGGAAAACCTTGCCCTGAGAAATCATCATTTGAATTCCATGAACTGTGTTTATAACTGGGATAAAAAAAACTTCTGAACCCATGACTAAACCCAGCATTTTAAACTGATCTATAAATTAATTTATATACATTTCCAGCTATGTCCCTATTTCCAGATACTTTTCCAGAGAAAAATATAAGATTTTGAACAAGTTAATACCTTAACTAAAGTCTTGCTTACAGAGCCAATGAAGTAGGATACACCATCTGCTTTAGTGATTGGTGGTTCTATAATCAAGCTATGTTTATTTTGCTTTTCTTCTTGTAAAATTTATAGGAAAATTAAAAATCCTAGCAAACATTATGGGGAAAAAAAAAAACTTAAAAAATCAAATTATTTTGTTGTACAAGACAACAGTTTTCAAGAAGCAACACATTCTAAACTCAACTGCATAGTACATTTAGTGTTTGCTGTAAGATCTTCCTAAAATGGTCTCTAAGAGAAACAGCAAATAAAACCTCCAAAGCCTCTTGCTTTTTGACTTTATTTAGGTTTTCTTTTGGAAGGGAAGAATATAGTTGGGAGTTTTTCAGAACTTGTCATCATGATAACATGCTAAATGATGATTTATAGCAAGAATATTTTAATTTTAGTATTCTAATAATATGTCTGTATACTGTGATTTATCCACATAAATTAATGAGAGTCTTTTCATGATCTTAAAATATACCTTTGTATCTTTATTTTCCCAAGCAGAAAAAGGTGAACCATATTTCTCTCTGGAATACCATATAAAGCTCCCTTGTAAGGAAAAACATCTATATAAAAAGAGGACACCATGCACTATATTTTGGATTGAAGGGCAAAACCTAGAGGAAAAATATGTTTACCAAATAGTGGGGTTTTTAAAATATTTGCTGCAAAGTTTTCTATTGGAGAACTATTTCCTTGGAAGAGTCTGATAACCTGAGGGAAAGATAACAGAAGAGGGATGTTTCCTATAAACCTATAGTACAATGGTAACTGATGTGTCAACGTTCTTCATTTCCCTGCATCTCTTCTGAGGAAACAGCACAAGCTCTTTGGAGTGTTCCTGCACCAAGACTATGGGTGTTTAGGAGGGTATACACTCTCGCCACAAATGTCAGAATTTTAATTGGTTTTGCACATAGCTGCATTATGATTACATGTACACAGAAACATCTGGTCCAACTGATGCGCTCTATTACTGAATATTATTTATTACCAAGCACAAAGATATTTTTCACTTTTACTTCTTTAATATTTGGAGGTAGTTTGCTGATAAACTAAAAATGAATTTAAGAGATATGTCTATGAGCTTTAGCATGCCTTTGAACTTGCTAAAACTGGAGAACACAAGAGTTTTATTTCAACACTCTTATTAAAAATTGGTCACATTCAACCAACTTTGGCTCTTTTGGGGGCTGATTTGATACCTGAGAATATATGCGTTCTCCTTGTGTTAAGGCTTTGCTGTTTGATGGAAAATACGAAACTTCGCATTATCTAACATGGCCTTTCCTTTTGGCACACCCCAGTTTCACGAGATGAGATACAAAACTCTTAAGCTGCCCAAGTAGTTAGCAGCTTCTCCAGAGCTCACTATCCTGAGTACTTACTCTTAGCTAGTGGTCTCACTCTACCACTCCAGCTTTATCATCACTAATCTTCTTAGGTTCTCCACTACTCAACAAAAAGAGCAAGCTTGTGAGGAAGACGAGGTGGTCCATTTTTTGTCATGAAATGAGAACTAAAGGGTACCCCATTAAATGCTCAGGCAACTCATAGAAAATGAAACAAAAAACCCTTTTGTTTAATCTATGAAACTTAGAGCTACAGGATTTCATAGAAATCAAAAGCATACATAAGTTCAAAATGTGATTTGAAAAACTCCAGGCGGTTGTCAAGGATTGGTAGTTAAGCCTGACAAGATGAAGAGACTGTGTATTGGTTCATACTTTTCTTGAAAGGATCACATATGTTAAAGAAAAAAAATAAATTTATTCATTTGCCTGATATTGATTACAACAAGCATTGTTATTAGTGGAAGAAACATTTAGCCATTTGTCTGGTATACAATCCATATGGAAGCATTGTGCTTCTCTGTTAGTGGTTTTGAAGTTTGAGTACAATGACATCAGAGCAACAGTGATCTGAGTAATTTCTATTGTATAGCAATGGCATCTGGCATTATTCACATCCGCTTTAGAAAGGAGATTATTTCAGTTAGCCGCATTTTAAGCCACATAATAAACATTAAAAGTAAGCATTAAAAAGCTTATTTAGTTACAGATTGATCCTTTACTAATATTCTCGCTACCAGATCCATCCCCATTGCTAGAGAAATTAATCATTTCTTCCTGTTTTTCATGTTTCAGAATAATCTGCTTCAAGAGCTCCTGACAAGACATCTTTAGGGTAATTAGCTCTACTCAGACGCCCTGTTACTGTATTTCAACTTCAGCAAAGAACAAGGACTGAAATTCTACACATTCCACTTCTTTGAACAGTTGTTATTGGCAATTTTTTATACCACTGAATTATCATTTCTTTGTGTGCCCAAATATGATGTTTCTAAGAAGCCTGGTGTACACTAATTAACTAATGGAAAGAAATGGTGGCACCTGTAATAAATGCATGTAACCAGTCTCTTTGTGGAAAGGTGGTTGATTTATGATTATTTCCTGCAAAAAAAAACAGAGTATATTAAACCATTGATATTTGTTATAAGATAACTTGGGGACTTTTAAGGTTGTATCCTTACAGTGAAATCCTTAAGTGGAAAATTCCTGATTTTTGTTAGAATGCAAGCTGCTTAAAATTGAACTTTATCCTGTAATAAATAACTGGTTTCAGCAACATCAAATGAGCCCTGCCACATAACAGGTTTCAGGTACTTCAAGTTCCCTGCCATAGAGACAGGAGTCTAAATTCTGTACTCTGCATCTTGAACGAGAATTCCCAGCAGTTCCAATATAGTAACCTGGAAGTTAGAAAGTCCTCTGGCTTCTTTAGAAAAACAAGAATAGCAGTCTCAGGCAACCACAGCCCCAGGAAACATCATTACAGCAAGAAATACTTGTTTCAATGATAGCTAGACAACGTTTCTCAGCCTGCATTGCTTGTGGGATTGAGAAGGTTTTGTCTCTTGGTTTTGATTTAGAATGAATCCAGATTTTGACTTATCAATGTTTTTGAAAATCAGAATTCTCAAGTTCAGGTTAAGTCCATTAGCACTTGTAAAATTACTAACCTCAGCATGTTCAGAAAGAGAAAGAGTAGAAGAGAGAAAAGTCACTTCAGGAAAACTTTGGAAAAGCTGACATACATTGCAGAAAAAAGTAGGCATTAACAAGGTTTTTTGCTTCAGTATTTATTTCTGGAAAAATGAAATCTCAGAAAGGGTAAATTATTGTCATGATATTTCTCAATAGATACAAACTTGTAACGGGGAAGTCAGTATTGTCTAAATTTGGGGCTAATCCAAGAGCTGTTACTGAAAGTTAGACTAGTTCTATACAAAATGGACTACTCCTGTATGTAACAGCATCAGTATTCTTTGATGAATATGTCACAGTCTAGACTGTGAATACAAAATATTTTAGTCCTTCTGGTGACTGACTCTCTTCTGAAGATGGAAGATCTTGTAGCACTGATGAATGGTATCTCAAGGACTATCCACTTTGGTTACAAATATGGTACTAGAAACATGAATTTCTGATTGCTGCAATATGAATATAGATACAGACCTACATGTTGACCTATATCCATTGACATGAACATTCCTTTCTTACCATGAGTACTTCCACTGGCTTTAGTAAGACTCATGTGAGTAGCCTAGAAGTCCAAAATAGCTGTAGACATGAAAAATTCACCAATAAAAAGCCTCTGACTTGCTTCTTTTATAACATCTACAAATTCTGAGCTTATTAAACTTAAATGAACCTAAAGATTTTAGCTGCACTGTTCATTGGGTTTTCTTTGTGTGCCTTTGTGCCACAGCAGGAGAGTTGCATGCCTTTGCAATATTAATATTTCTAAACATCTGGCATCTCCTATATGAGCTCACAGACTATTTGCAGTGAAAGCCTAAGGTAAAAAAAAAAAAAAAAAAAAAAACACAACCTTCTGCTTTAAAACAACTTTCCAGAACTAAATCTCAAGTAGCAGCATTTCTGCAATGTAACTGTTTCAATAATGTACCTATTTGTATTGGAGGTGTTTTAAAAAGGTGAATTAAATTAAATTGAACAAACTCCAGCAGTGTCGAATGGTCCAGCAGAGAACATACATCCTTGTGTAATCTTTGCTTTCACTCTCACAATGGGATTACCACTTTTACAAATTGTAAACCAGACTCTAAAGAGAAACTTGGAAATTACACACACGCAGACATAGATATACATGCACCCCTTCATCTCTGCCTTTGGGGATTCACTCAGAAAAATATAAATACATGTCATCTAATAGCACACCATAACCATGTCAGCTCTTACTTATTGGAAGTTACAAATCAATAAAAGCAAAGTTCAGACAATTCTCATCACTAACAAAAAAAGAGAAACCAATTTTTATTTCAAATGAGAAAAGGGATGCAATTCCCTTCTCATTAAAAGTCTGTGGAGGGGAGAAAAGAGAAAGGCCTATTTCAGAAAAGATTTTGTGCTTAATATTTAAAATTACATGTTTATTATAAGAATCAACATGGACTTTTATATTGTTCTCTGAATATTTGATTCCAGCATAGGAAACCTATGCACCCTGAAAGTAATTATAGATTTACCAAGCAAATGTTTTTCTCCATTCTGTTTTTTAATTAGTTTAGTGCTTTGTTTTTACTGCTTTGCATGAATACTGGTCAATGACACATCGACTGAAAACATTACTCAATTCCCAGTGTCCATTACTTTCAGAATGATTATATTTAGAAACCATCTTATTTCACCCTATTGGATTATGCCTCTTGAACTCATTTAATTTCCTAAGAAAGTATGTAATTTTTAAAATACTATGGAAATTAAAGACCTTGGGTATTAGCAGATATAAGCTTAGGCATTTTAATGTTCACCTTAATCGAGATAAACTTTGTGAGATATAAGCCTATCTCGCATACGTGGCTTTTGCAAACACAGTAATAATTACTCTTGGTGCTGTGTGTTTACTGTTTTGACTTTCAGTCGTTTTGTTTTGTGCTATGTATCTGTACTATAGTATATTCTCTTTACGTAAAACTTTAGGCTCCTCTATACAAGGTGAAGTCCTAACTTGCAAACAGCTACAGCTGGACATTTTAGCAGAGTTAAAATGCTATGATAGACCTTTAAGTTTATATTTTCAATCAAAACTAAGGCAAAGACCATTTCTTTACCAAGGGAGTGGGGCAGTTAATATTTCTTCAGTGAGTGAAAGGTTTCAAAAAATAAAACCCCAAATTTAGTGTTGTTAAGTAGCTCCCTCTCACCTAATTAATAAGGAAAAAAAAAATCTCACCTTCTAAAATGAGAATTCTGTATCACAGAGTTAAATGAGCTCTGCATCTGTCATACAGTTCCTTCAAATAAATAATACGGTCTGCAGCTTCATTATCTCCCTCACTGTCTCCCATCCCCAGCCCCTTTGATGAGTCATACTCAGACTACTTATCACCAGAAAGCACTTTTAACGCACAGTGCATTTCAGGTTTCATTTACCTGATTGTGGAGTAAAGGAGAGGACCAGAGTGTAAATAGGGAAAGTGGTAGTTCATAGGTCTCAAACTTTAGTTTTATGGAACCAAAATCTGATATCAGAAAAGCCATGCTATTCCTCCCAACAGAAGAACTTTTCTTTACTGCAGAAATTATGCAGTGGTTTAGAGATGAAAGCATAGCAGTTGCTTTCCAAGACCTCACAAACACCTGCTTCGTCAACCACAGACACCAAACACATCACAATACATTTTTCAGATCTCCATCAAGCGATTGAATTCTTTCTTCCATACGCATTCTGAATGCAAATCATCAGCTATCATTATTCCTTTTCTCTTTGAATGCTCTGATTAGCAGAAAAAGTGGCTAATTTATCAGTTGAATAATCATAAGGCTTTAAAGTCACTGCCCTAATTGAACTGAGCAGGGGAAACTTACTCCTTCTGAAGCTATTGTTGCAAGCACACTTTGCACTTGGCCTGCTCTGCTTCAAGTAAAATAGGCAAGCCTCGGCTACATCTCTGCTGCCTCCATTCATCACCTCTTTATGTAGCTGCAGCTGGCTGGAAAAGTCATCTTTCCTTTCACAGACAATTTTCAAAGCATACGTGGGCTGGAAGAAGATTGGTCTTAAATGAAAGGCGAGATATGGAGCAATACTCCAGAAGTGAGCATGACCAGGCAGATTGACCACAGCTGAGATATCCTAAAGATCCCTATGCCAGAAGATTTCTTCTATAGCCAGCCTGGAAAGTGTTTTAAAAACACCACCAACCAGTAGAACCTACTTTTTCAAGGAGAAGAGAAAAGCAATATTTAATAAATCCAGTAGAGCTGCATTTTATCTCTGTTTCACATGTGCACAGGCAATGTGAGGTGTATGGCAGATGCATTGATTGAATCATTTTAATTCCATATTTCTCATGAATATATTGAATTTTACATTATTTAGTTAAAGTAGAGACATTATAAATTTATGACTTTTATCAATCAAGTAGAATTATGGACATATCCCTTGTAGTTAACTATCAGTTTTGCAGTTAAAGCACAGACTCAATAGATTTAACCTCACACAGATGTGTGTGAGAAAAACAGCAATCCTTCCAAAATTACAGCATTTATTTTCCATAGATAAAATTGAATTTGATGAGGTTTTACAAGTAAATTGGTAGCTAATTTAACATCACAGTAATTATAAAATTGGCCTCCTTGCAGAAATTCAGTAGTGGTTCGGGTTTTTTATTATTTTTGAACCAGATAAAATTATTGAAGTTGTTTGAGATATACATACATACAGACTTTGATACATATTTTTCTCAAATATCTGTATCAAATGAAGGAGAAGATGACCAAGAAATCATTGTTTCTTAGAACACAAAAGATAGGACACTCAATTCAAAGGCAGCAGAATTGAAATGGAAAGCGATACTTTCTCATATAAACTGCACCTAGAATATGGAACTCATTGCCATAGGACCTTTTAACAGTCCTAAGTAGTAAAGTCCTCATGAAGGATGTAAACAAATTCATGGAAGACATTTCCATCAAATAGCCACAAAAGACCACCTATCAAATAAGTCTATCAAGGCCTATGCAAATATTATATCTAGCATGAAAAGACCTGGATTGCCAGAAGCTAGAGGGCAGTTTAAATCTGTTCTCATACTATATCCACGAACTCCATAGTGACTTTTGCTGGAGATGGAGAGCTGGAGTAAGATGAGCACTTTGGTGTAGCCCAGGTTAGCCATTACTGTTGTCTTAACTTGGATTTACTCTTTAAATGTAGATGAAATGTCAAGCTTCATTTGAAGAGGTGATAGGGAAAGACTTGATTAAGCAAACAATAAGATAAAAATAATGTAACATAACATTTACTTTCAAAGTTCTTTATAATAAAAATCTCTTTTTAAATAAGGCTGAAGACTAGCGTTTTCCTCAGGCAATTCCGCACTGAATGGTCTGTTACATATGATTTCCATATTCCCTTATTTTAGTGAGGTGGAAATACATGCTGTCTTTTTGATATTCCTTTCTTCAGACTGATTTTTTCCTTCCATTACACTCTTTCTAAAAGGACTAAAATGCAGATTAACTTTCTCTAATGTAATCATTGTCAGTTCCTCTCAATTGTCTTAATCTGTTAAAAGTATAGAAAAAAAGGAGTATCTTGTCCCTTTTGCACCTGTTGAGAAAATAGAAAAGCTGACTACCTTTTGAAAGAGATAATTCTTTGCTAATGGTTTAACTCTTAAATTCTTTCTGATGGGGGTTATTTCAGGGAAAGAAAAAAAAAAAAAGGGCAATTTTTAAAGTGTTTATTTTAAAGAAGAAAGAAAACAGTGGAAGAGACTATCCAAAAAGAAAATTCTTTAAGTGTGGGAAACAGTTACAACTTTCTTGAAATACTGGGTTTTCAGATAATGAGTTACAACGGAGGCATGCAGCAGGGAGTAGGGCCCATCTCTGTGCTCTGCTTACATCCTACCAACAAAACAGCTGTAAATCTGACAGTTCACATCCTTCTCAACATTTGTTGGATATTCTTCGGACGCTTTAATATTACACAGTCTTTACTTTTGTACACTATTTGCTAGATGTATCTGTGTTATTTAAAGACACGTGAAAATGGAAAGACTATCTGATGCAAGGGACACACGTGCCGCCAAGACGGGCTGTCTCGGAGGCTTGCTGCTTGCCAGGGCCCAGACGGGAGCCGTTGCAGAGAGACTGTCAAGGCTCCAGTCCTCCTCTTGGTTTTGCGATTAGGACAAGTCCCAAAATGTGGGCATTCACCTTTTGTTTACAAAGAAAGTTTTCAGAAGAAAATAAATTCAGGAAGTTCTAAGGGTGTAAGGTCAGTAACCTCTACAATGTTACCCATTACGAAGAGGGGGGGCAATTTCACTGTATCCTCTGACAGTATTTAAGTGAGATCACCCTCCCTCCTCTTCCTGATAGTTGTTTGATGGATTTCATTTCACCAGAGGGATACATTTATAGCTCAGAGAGGATGAAGAGTATTATTACCACTGTAAAAATCTAACACCACAGGATTAACCTGAATGAATCAGTGCATTTGAATTTTAACTAATCAATGTGTTTTGTTTCTTCAACATAAAACTAGTGAGATATAGTTTCACTTAAGACCTCCTAAATCAGCTTTAATACTTCTAAATAAAGTGTGTTACTTCTGTAAGTAGAAACTCTGCAGAAAAGATAAAAACTCAATTACAAACCAAGCCAGATTAATCAAGAGCACCCAATAACATTGCGAATTGCTCCTTTAGTCAGGATATTTTAAAGTTACATTCAGAAATGGAATAAACAAGGTTACACTTTTAGCTTTGAGCAAGAATCTCAAAACTTTCTCGAGTTCTTTTACCATCTGATCACAAAGAAGAAACTTAACACTAAGTCTCTGTGCTGATTTCAAGTACTTGCAACTGAAATGTTCACAAGGATTGTCAGAAAATTTTGAAATTTGAAAATAAACACACAAGACCACACAAAATAGCTAAACTTGTTATATGAGTTCATGGTTCTGATTCACAAGCACTATTTCTAAACATAGAAAAGATATTTAAAGTAATGCAAAAGTATAGATTCTTCTTCCTCTGACCAGAAGCAACAAAATTGTTCTCTTCTTCCCGGAGAAATCCTTATAGATGAGTCAACTACAGGAGGTGGTCTTTTCAACTCTGCAGGTGCAGATTCTCATTTTACAAACCAGTAACTGAGAAATGATCAAAATAAGAGGCTAGGGAAAACACGTGGTTGTGGAAAACTTGGAATATTGACAAACTAGTGTTTGCAGGTGGGTAGCATCTCTGAAGATTTTAGTACCCAAACACTCACTACTTAACGAAATTGTTAAAGGCTTGCTCCTTGCTACTTGGAGACTTTTCCTTAATAGATTCCATGTTCAACAGGGGAGGGAGGCTATTCACAAATAGCCAATGTTTGTTACATAAAATGTGTTGTGAATGTACTATCTAAATTTAAAATAACATGATTTAGACCAACCTACTTGATAAAGAGTCCTCAGAGGTCACTAAAGCTTTGATTTTCCAGTTAGCTTATTTTATAGCTAGTGCTTTAGAAGCCATCAAAACCATAACGAGATAGATCAATCAGATTGCTTTTATTGGTCTACTGCGTACAATTCAATATAGGCAACCCGAGTATCCACTGAATCAGACTTTGGAGGAATTTGCATTATACCATGGAATAGTTTTAACCTTGAGACTACTAGAAAAATCAACAGTTTGATAATTAATAATGTGAATATGTATTTTAATCTAAATGGTACATTTAACTAGAATTTAGATTTTTTTAAGAACTTAAAAGCATATAAGGATGATAATAGATTTCTCTGTAGGTCTTCAAATTTGACATAGTATTTGTATCAGGAGAGTTCTCAAAGACTCTCATTTGCAGTTAAGACATAATAGAAACTGTATTTTTTCTGGTATAATTCATTTTGTTTTGTTTTTTTTTTTTGAAAATAAATAAAAACATATTTGAAAAATGTAAATAACAATATATTCCCATGATTGATGAATTATTTTCATGCACTATTAAAATGATTTTATTTTTTCTTAGAAAGTCTGCATGAGTAAAGTCTCCAAGTGACAGATATGTCAGTTACTGAAATGAAAAACTACAGCATTTCAGAAACTGCCAGAGAATTATTTAAGGTTCTCTGTGGATCTGACACTTATTACACACCAGAAAGGTCATCTCGATTGTTGTAGAAATCATTGACCATCAGGCAATGTAAAGAAGCAGAGACAAAGAAACACTCATGTAAGCAGTATTGTATTAGTGTATTTTTTGCTATTATGGTATCAAATTTGCTAGCTTCAAGAATAATAGTATTATTCCTAAAATCTAAGGTTTCCTTTAAAAACAACAGTCTGTTCATTAATAAGCTTTTTTCTGCATTCTAGTGGTTTAGTTTCCAATGTTTATCTGTAAAACTTGTCCAAAACAGTCAATACCTCAAAACATACTCAGGAACTTTAACTACACTGTAAATGCTAACAAGTGTTGATAATACATGCCGATATCAAAGTTATAGTCTTGCTTTGACGCCATGTGTGTCTCTGGAAAGGATATATATGCATCTGGGTGTCCTACAGGAGGGAAAGGAAGACCAGGCTGCCTGTTTGTGTTGTATTTAAAGGTGACAACTCCAATACATGATTTGACTATTACAAATAGGAATTACAGGCAGTGACAAAGGTTTCAAGAAAGCAAAAATACTTTCCACTCTCTCTGAAGAGATGCAAGTGAGACTGGACCTACTAGCCTATACAGTTTGGTACATGACTCAGTGGCAGGAACAGCAACTCACACGTTGTTTATTAAGGATATTGTTTGTAAACTACTCACCCCCAGTCATGCAAAAACAGACCTCTGACTAGTGACAGGTTATGAGTGAATTCTGCAAAATATGTTCTTCTGGAAGTGGTTTTACAGGGAAATCTTGTGACCAGGCAGGGAACAAGGATAACATACTGCATAAACCTATAGGACACAGCAACCATAGCTACAGATATAAAAGCAGAATCCAGAGTTGCCTTAAAGGCATTAGCATTACAGGTTAATTTACAACCTCAACATTATTCCTTTACTCCAAATGAAATACTTCAAGAAGCTGAGCCTAGGAAAGTAGCTTAAATAAATAAATAAAACTTCATCTATCCTGTGGTGCAAACAAGCTGCTAAAGTTACATGGGCAAGATGATCTGCCTCCTGCATAGGCCCCATCCTAGATGACATTCACCAACAAAGCTGAGGAAAGGCCACTGGAAGAAGAGTTCCCAAGCAAAGCATCAAAGACAAATTAGGAATGAATAATACGGTGTGGCAACTGCTAGTGATGACATGAATGACGGATATGAAGAGCTACTGAAAGGTTTGTAATAAACTGACACTGACAGCTAGAAAACCACTAGGGACGTGAAAGTAGTCTTTCATACTACCAAAAAGCAGTACTGAAAAAGAGACTAAGAATTTGTAGTGCACGATGTAAAACAGATGACATGTATCTATTATTTAACTTTGAAAACATTAAAAATCCAACTATCACAGTATGTGGTCCTTCTGCATATGAAATTAACTTTTGTTACAGCAATCAGTACCTCTAAGAATGCATTACTTTGGGGGCATCACTAAAGTAATAATATTGCACAGAAAGAGGCTTATTCTGAAAGGATTTTCTGAATATATAACTTCAGGGAAATTCTAGAAGACTACAATCCTGGTATATAAGTTATTTCCTATAGTAGCTTCCAATGTTATGATAGCATAGGTCATCACGCAGCCACACTTCTAAGGATAAAGGGATGCCTGATAGCATAAATATCCTAGGAACAACCTATGTTTATCAGAATCCTGCTTCAGCCAGGACCAAAGACTGAGTAGGTAAGACCAATTAGAGTCACTTGGTAGGAAAAGAAGCTGGTGGAAAAGTCAGATTAGCTATGCTGGAAACTGCCTCCATGTTGTCTCAGAGCCTCTGAGGAGGACAGAGGTTAAAAGCTGTGAATCACACACTCACTTGACTTAACAGAAAGAGCCCTAGAGGCAAAGAGAAGTAGTAATATCTGCTGTTATACTATGCTAACATGTTCTCCAAGGATGAGGAGTATTTTGACAGATATGATCAAGTGAGACACTAGATTGTGCTGAAACTAGGCAGTATTTCTGTGAGACAGCCCTACATCAGATTTCCCCCAGTGAGTCAGGTAGCTGTGCAAGTCATGGTGAATTTTAATGTGCTAGAGAACAGGCTGATTAAGCAATCACCTTGGGCATCTTCAATTACAGTTGTAAAAAATGCCCAGTGGAGAGTTGTGGCTGTGAGAGCTTTAATTCATAGAGAGCTCAGAAAAGCTCCCCACTTCCACACACTACATGTCAGGCACAAACATTTTCATAGTTTGGATTTGATCCCTGGCTATCATTTGATTAAAGTAGCATCTGAGGCTCAAAGTAAAGCTTCTTTTCTGATATGCTATAGATTGTTCCAGGGTTTTAGAATGCCCTCTTGGTTCATAAATATAACAGTGTCATCTGCTAAGATAATAAAGTTAACTAACAAAAGAACTAATTTATGTCTTTTTGTTGAAGAGAGGGAAAAGAGAAAAGAAAGAGAAAAAATAGAAAAAAGTATTGAGTGCTTTTTTTTTTTTTTTTTTTTTTTAAGAGTTACAATTAAACTTGCAGGAAGCCTTCATCACTTTTCCAGTAAATGCAATAGGTGCAAGCAGATGAAGCTTCAAGTCTAAAAACTGATTATTACAAACTGCTGGAAAATCCCTGTTGAGCTGGAGAAAATATTACTGTTTGCAGGCATGGTGATTTGAAGTATCTCTAACAACTTACAGTTTCTGGTTGATTTGTCAGACATCAAGAGTGTTTCTAATGTTCACTTGGCTTTCAGGTTTTTAATACGTATCTGTTCATCTAAGGATAATAGTCTACTGCCGAAGCTTAACATACAACTAAGGAGATAAATGGTTAAATCAGTTCTTGGCAAACCAGCTAAAATAAGTTTCTTTTTAGAAAGCTGTTTGGAATTTAAATAGGAGAAAGTTGACAGCAATATTACAATGTGAGAAAGAGGCTGAAAAGAGGTCTGAGGAGAGCCTGAAAGAAGTTACAACAGGGTTCTCCTGGGAAAACTTTGAATAGACACCAAAACAGTTTGTGAAAGGATATGGTTGAGCTTCCTGTTGTAGAAGAGAGCATAAAGCAGATATAAGGCCAAATGAGGTGAGTGAAGACAAGCAACACCTTGTCTATCGTCTTCAAAACGACTGAATATCCGTGATCTTCTGAAAAATGTGAGCTAGATAGAAATGTATTGCTCTTAAGAAATATGTGGTTTTCCAATTACTCTAATCTTTTCTGTTTATCCTCATAAGTACAAGGAATGATGTGTTCCAAAATTTTGTGTAAAGGTTATCTGTATAAGCACATTTGCTTACAGCTACTAGCTGCCATCTGAATAGTTTAAACTGTAAATCACAAGACCCGTGACTTCAGTGGGAGTCAGAGAAAAGATGCACACATTGCAATGTGAATCTGGAAAGAAAGTACTAGAGACAAGCACTTGAACAATTGTCTTCATGTCTCAGGGAAAAAAAAAAATCCAAACCAAAACAAACAAAAAACAAACAAACAACAACAACAAAAAGAAAACAACAGAGGACCAGCATCACAGAGCAGCTTTGATCCTTAGGTGTACTCTGAATAGAAACATCCTATCTATCTGTACTTTTTTACTACAGAGCTATGTCAAAACTTTTAATAAAAGGCTAGAGATACTTCACGATATCTCTTCAAAAAGGGTACTTTTTCCTGAAGTTCTTCAGTTTTTTGATTGCAATTTTTTTGGGGGGTGGGGGGATTGGTTGTGGGTTGGGTTTTTTTGGGGGGGAGGGGGGGGGTTGGGGCTTTGGTTTGGTTTTTTACCCTCTCTGCATGAAGAAATTTTTTTATTTTATTTTATTTTTTCTCACTAGGGACAAAGACTCTATAGATATTAAATGTCACCAATTCCCCTTCTGACATCTCAGAATTCTTATATGGTTGTTTTTTGTCTTATTTTTTAATTGAAGTAATAAACTAGAATGCCTTAGTAATAAAAAGGAAAAAAAGACACATGGAAGCAGCTGTTAACAAGGAATTCAGAATGCTGAGAGTATGTACGAGAGAGAATTATAGACTATATCTGTCATGTTCTTTGCAAAGTAAACTCAGATATTGATTCCCCACTGAAAGATTTCCATTACAAGTGGAATTTCTCCAATGGTATAGCTCAAATCTTACTAAACTTACTACAAGATAGACTTGGTAGGCATTGTAAGCACATCTGATGAATTTCTTATTACCATTGCTAGCAAGAATATCTGAGATAGATCTTAAAATACTGAAAAAAATCAGAAATTTAGTGACTCAAGCAAGCATAAACTAGAAGCTGTCCAGAAGTATGGCAGAAAGAAATAATCACCTACCATGACTCAGAAAAAGAAAGGTAGAAATTGGTAACTGGTTGTTCAGTCCATTAATGAGTGATTTGAACAAGGGATGAACTGTGAAGTAACAACTGTTGGTGAAGTTATTCAAGACAGATAAGACAAAGGTCAAATGTGAAGAACTGCAGAGGACCTTATGGCTTTGGCTGACTGGATGCTAAATAGCAGATGAAATTCAATACAGGTAGGTTTAAAATTATAAATATGAGAAAACAATTCTAATTCCCTATATAAAATAAAGAGCTATAATCTCTGAGAAGTGAGATTTCAGAGTAGTAATTGATAGCACTACTGAAGTGTCACTTCAGTCCTTAACAGTGATCAAAAATTTGAGATATTTAAAAAAAAAAAAAAAAAAAGAAAAAAAAAAAAAAAAAAAAAGGAAAAAAAAAAAAGAAAAAAAAAGAAAAAAAAAAAGGAAAGATTGCAACAAAATTAAACATGGTCAGGATACTGAATGAACCCATAGCTCACCCCCATTTTAAGCATGGTGTGTCAGTGTAGTCCCATCTAGTCCCAAGTAGATTTAGTTAGAACGGAAGCTTCTCTAAGAACAACAACTGCACAGACTAGGTCTCCTCAGGTACAAAAAGAGTTAACTAAGCAGCACATGATTGCGATACACAAAATCATGAACAGTAACCAGCATCACTGTCTCTTCCAGCAAGGGAATTTGGGATTATCAAATTAATTGAGAGCAATTTCAGAGGAGGGAAATAAAATAAAATAAAATAAAATAAAATAAAATAAAATAAAATAAAATAAAATAAAATAAAATAAAATAAATAAAATACATGGAAGAAGAAAGGTACCTCATACAATACATAGTTAAGCTACTCCTGGCCACTTAGGGAAGCAATTGAGGGTTTGGGGTTTTTTTCCAAACCTTATTAAAGGAACCTGACAGCTTTTATTGGAGCAAGTAATGCTATGAAAACATCTACAAAGACAATAAGTTTTATGTTTGGGCTTTTCAAAGTCAGAAAGGCAGTTTAAGAGTAGCATGCATGTTTATAGTCCAGGTAACACACACAATTTTTCTTCAACAATAAATTGTGTTTCCATAATAATTGGAAAGATCCCTGAAAATAGGTATAACCATAAAACTGTACATGCTTACCTGGCAAAAGAGCAGGAAGTCCACTTATATTTATATTCAGTAAGAAAAAGATTGCAAATTAAGAAATACAAGGTGACCCAAGATCTTACCTATTAAACATCCAGTAAAATGTCTTTGGAAGGTAATTCATCTCACTCAGCTTGAATCTTTACCTTAAGATGGGAAGAACAACATATTCTTCAATGGAGTTGACTATGAAAGAGAGCTTAGACGACAAGCCTAGACTAAATGCCTGACTTCTGGACTGCTTATAGTAGGCATGGCGAATGCCTATACTGGCCTAAATCAAAAGTCAAAAGAAATTAAAGTATAAGACAGAGATGTACATGAGTGGCTCATGATTTGGTATCTTGAAAAATATTTATTTCCTGTGTATATATCTCCTGTGTGATGAATAAGTTACTCTCCCTACAGACATTGCTGTCATTACGTCATACAGCAATACAACTAGTTCTTCACAAACTGAGGTTTTCATACAGCAATTCACCTGATATTTGGGCCAAAAAAGCTGCTTACGTGGATGGAAAATGCACTCTACAACATGTTGCAAATTCAGTCCACAGTTTATCATAACACTCATACACAGCTCTAGAAAAAAGAACCAGAAAGACAGTGATAAGTCATTGCTCTTGAGATTCCTATTGTTCCCTGATAAGCTTAATTTCTCAAAAGGCACAAAGAGCAACATTAACTGAGAAATAGAAACAGATCATGGACTAATTGTATCTTTCTCTGTACAAGCATATGAGCTAATTAAAAAAGAATATAAAGAAATGTTTATGAGAAACCTCATAGCATTTTAAGAACTTTGGTAATTTTATTAAAAACAGGTCCCATTGGATTAAAAAACCATAATTAATCATCTGCAATTTGGGTGTTACAAGCAGACCCACCTGAAGATCTACTGTTCGTTAAGGTACACAGGTACTATTGTCTACCATTAACTCACTATTTTAAGACCCATTAGCTAATAGATGTTGTCGTTAAAAAACACTAAGCTTATTTAAAAAAAAAAATAGTGATGAAGGACTATTAGTTCAGTCTTTATTAATATTAAAATGACATCAAAGTCCACATCTGTGGGGAAAAACACTAAAATTCGTACTAAGTGACTAGAAGACTTCACATTCAGCAAGTGCACGAAAAAGAGAAAAAAATTATTTTAGAAGTGTTGTGTCTGGCGCAGGTCTCTCTGACAGGCCTAGGCACATAGCATGTAAAATCTAAAAGCTGCTGGAGTATAGCTAAACACTGTTATCCAAGCTGTCATAACTGTATTGCAGTTTAAAGATATTTCCTGACAAGAAAATTGAGAAAGCTGTCTGGCTAGTAAATCAAAACCTTCCTCCTCTTTTAGTGGCCAACCAACAGATGCAGTTTAGGTCACAGATGGTGGGAGTTTTTTTACGTGTTGGTCTTCACGCACATCTTCAGCACAAGTACTTGCTTTCTTTACCACTAGGAGTGGGACGATCTTCTAAAAAGCTTTGCCAATACACCAAACTATCCACACACCACTGTTAATTTCCAAAGGTGAAAAGCTGCTGAGCAGGTAAGGTTCAGAATCACAGTCTATTTTTTAATGATCTCATAATTTAAGATGATAGTGCATTTTACTGTGGAATATGTTATTATGTGATTACATTCCCTTGGGGAGATTTAAAAGAATCAGAAATACAATCAAAACCAAAAAGTATATAAGGAGTTGAAGGTCAAAAAAAACCAACCAAACAAACAAAAAAAAAACACCAGAACATTTAAATATTTAATTAGTTTTAGCATCTAAGTTACAGTTTCCAAGTGGGTTCAACCTTTCACTTACAGGTGTCACTTATTTCTCTCATTTCCCTCGCCACCCATAAGGTTGTTTCTCTTGTCTTCTGTGCTCCCTGCAAGGGGGCTCAGCTCTGCACAGATGGCTGTCGGGAGCATCAGCGAGCGCTGCTCAGTCCGGCATGCCGCCCTGGATCTCCGCCTTCCTGGGCCTTTCCAGGGTCCCTTCGGTCAGGGCAGCACAGAACCAGCGCCGAACTCTAAAGGCAGTCGCTGATCCCCTGAATGTGCATTTTTAAAAATTTAACATTCTGGACTTAGTATCAAGAAGTGTTCATCACTGTGACACTAATTGCAGAAAAGACTCCAGAATGCTTAACTTAAAGGAAACTGCCACTTTTTTTCTTCTTCTTCTTTTTTTTTTTTTTTAATCTTTTCCAAACCAATGTGCACTGGTGAAACTGAACAAATGAATTTTCATTCTTATTGCAAAGAATAACCATTTGGCAACATGTTATTTAAACCAAATTATGTTTTGGGTGAACAACTTTGAGAAAATCAGAAGCCGATAGCTATGCATGAGACCAGTGGGGTTCTGTAACAATCTGTGGAAGCAAATGTTTGTTTTTTCCAAGAGTGAGCTCAATGTCAGGGGAGCTCAACAAGTTTATGGAAAGATTCTTCGTTAACAGATGACTGAATTCAGTGACTTGAGAAGTACTTTCCAATCCTGTATTCCTGTAAGGCAGAAAAAACTTGCTAGGGAAAATATTAATTTCAACAAACCTAGAAAAAATGTCATGAATTAAACATCTCGTTCTATAGAAGGAATTCATTATAACCATTTTCATTTCTAGCAATTTCAGTAAGACAACAGATCTAATGAAGCAAGAGGAAGATGGAGATCACTGATGAGCTATCAGGCTCAGTTCACTCCCAATTCAGAATGATAAAGGGATGAAAGAAGAGAAGAAACTTTAAGTATTAAGTTTACTAGCCTGAAAAATATACACTAGCCAAAGCACTACTTGTTCTGATTCTTCTGTATACGGTAGCTTATGCACATTCATTTTTTTACCTAAACTTGTGATTCTTAGTCTTCAACTCTTTTGTAAATTTTCGTGAAAAATGGGAATTTCTTCTGAACATCCAGAAAATTTCTTCTTTGAATGTTGATCACACTTCAAATAGTCAATACCTGGACTGCTTAAGTACAAAGAGTGAATAACCTGTGACGGAAGTGGGAGACTTTTTGATGACACTGAAAGATGAAAGGATGAACTACATCAAGGATTCTGTCTTAGTTTACCTCCAACTTCTGGCATGAATTCTTGACCAAAAACTCTAGAAGTTTATAGTCAAGTCTTTAATTTCTACGGACTGGATCTCCAGAAACATTTAATTACCTAACTGATGTATGCAGACAGATGACTTCATTCTAGTCTTTGCAGAATGAGTCATTTACTTCCAGATCTTCAAAGACATTTTGACACCTAATTTCCATTCAAATCAATTAATATCACCAAGACTAAAATAAGTAGTGGCTTACTGGTGACTTTGAGATAAATCCTTAAACACATATTCAGATATAAAAAGAACCTAATAAATGAAGGCATTAGAATAAAAAAAAAAAATTAAAAAAAAAGGTAATTTGACAGGGTTCTAGAGACTAGTAAAGAAAATTATATATGCAGTACTATGATAAATAGGGATTATTTGAGGGTTAATAAACAAAACAAAATTTGTTATGGAGGTTCCATTAACTATTTTTCATTGGTCTTTTCTGGATGACATGTTGATTGACTTTGTAAACAAATGTTTCAATAAATCTAAAGGTTCGTAGTCAAAACAGTATACAGTTATGAGTTTCCATCCTGTGGAATCCAATGCTCTCTAAATAACAGCTTCAGAAAAATGGGGGTGTATAGAGGTGCTTAAATTGACATCAGCATATATACCTAAAGAATGCTTCATTTATGACACTCATATATAGGTCCAATTAGGAAAGTGCTAGTCCATAAATAGAGTTCCCTGTTAAAATATAATATCCTACAAAAATCTTCTGTTCCCAAAAACTGTGATAGCACTTCTGGAGAGTCCAAAGGATTATTTTTTTAAACTAAAGAACATATCAGCAACAAAGTCACAAAAGGAACCCCTCAAAAACAAACAAACAAAAAAAAACCAAACAAACAAAAAAAAAACAAAACAAAAAAAAACCAAAACAAAAAAAAACACCGAAAGAGAGGTTGCAGAGACCTTTCTTTGACTCCATTCAACAGGCATGCAGTGTCTATTTCACTTTATCACTGCTCACAAATCCTTTCAAAGAACAGGCAAAGCAAACAGACTATGAAAATGCCTACAAGTATATGGAAGAGCTTTCTTTTAGAGGGAGTACGGTAAGAAGGGTGTAACTAGCACTGGTTTTTATAAAATCCTCACGTTGGAAGCACATAGCAAGTGCAGCATCAGGATGATAAAGAGGGTAATCAATGCATTTGGCAGACTTGGAAGTGTAGGGCAAAGAAACTTTCAAGATCAGCAAGGTCACATCTTGCTCAGCTGTGGTCTCAGAACTTCTCTCTGCCCCTTAATTTAGCCTTTGCAATGAAGAATTCATTTTGTTTAATGGCTGAACCTTTTCAGATATTCATTTGATAAGTACTATTCAGTAGCTAACTCATGAGAAGGAACATGAAAGTAACACAGCTTAAAATGAAAAGCTATATAGAAATTAGCTTTATATCCTCTCAGTCACATAGATGCAAATAACAGTTGAAAAGGTGCAAAAGCCATTTGACAGAGGTTGGAAAGTTCACAACTTTTCTGAAGCAAAGGATTATGGCAAAGCCTAGAGACACATGCGTGCGCGCACAAACACTTTCTTCACAACTGCCCCAAAGGAGAAAGTCAACGAAAGAACTCAGTTCTGTAAGGGGCACAGTGCGGAAAACATGTTGACTTTAAAGTGCCTTGAACAAGAGTTATCAGAAAGACAATAAATTTAACACACATTTTTTAGGCTGCCAGTTACAAATAATTTTTTCTCTGGCAATTTAGATATACCTCAGCTGTCAGGCCCCTAGAAAAGTACCACCTCAGTCAATGTCAAGCTCTGTTATTTCAAGTGATTGCTGACTTTAGTTGGTTGAAGTTTCAGTTAAGTTAATTTTCCCTACAGGAAGGTACATAAGACTCTTGTTAGTAATGATCTAGTCACTCCCTGACACACACAAGTACATTCTTTACCAATGATAATCACAAATACGCAAAAGATAGATTTCCCTTCCTCTCAAAATAAAATCTTTATTGCTAGTTTGCATCTTCCACAACATCTCTGAGTATGCATAATCTTCTGCTAGGGAATGCAATCTTTTTTTTTCTGCTAATATATAAACCATCTAATGAAACATTTAAATATATTACTTCCAGATGGTTACAGTGGGATTTCCTTTCCACTGTAACACATTCTAATGCAGTACTTGATGTTTATAATATACTCTAGAAATTCACAAAACTGTAAGTGTTTCATTCAAGCATGGGTTGTAATATCAAGTGTCCTGAATAAACAGGCTGAGGATCCCACGGAGTTCAGCTTTTCTGTGGGGAACTTCAATAAGGGTTAAGGATAAACTACATATAGCATGCTTTGTAGAGTCTTGCATGAGAAACTACAACCCAAGAAATCAGCTAGTAATCAGATCCCAGGTACTCAAACTCCAGAGTTCCTCTTTGCAATCCAAACATCTTCAACCACAGACCACTTGTCTTGTACTATGCTTTTATTCCCTTAGTTTGCATTTCTTAAGCCTTGGAAAGCTTCATATGTTTTACAAGACTAATTGTACCAATTCAAATGGAAGCTATTTCTAAATCTGTTCATTTCAAAACATGCTATTTTTAGAGTACTTTAGTTGACCTTAAGAATCTTTTACCCTGCTTCAAGCACATAAAGCAGGATACCATAAATCATAAAACAGCATAAAAATTTAGCATTTGCTATAAGTTAGAACTATGATTTTCTTCGTACTTCATAGTAGGAAGAAATTTTTACAATTGATTTCATGATAATTGAGTTTAAAAAGCAGAATGTAATTTAACTGGAATTTAAAATGCTGCACTTACCGGAATACTTTATTTGTCACAAGGTCTAGGGGTTTAGAATTGACTAATAGACAGTGATGATGATAAATCAGTATAGCAGAGTTAATTTCTCAGAGCTGCACTGGATTTAGTCACTCAGCTCTCAGAATAATGGAATTGCATGGCCAAATTCCTCCACTACTGGGAGAATTTAGGGATAAGGGACTTCAGCTACTTATTTTTGAGAGGGAGAGATTTTCTCATGGCACTGAAAAAAGTAAACCTCTGTAAGTCACAGCAGTCTAATTCATCATCTTCCTTTCCTTTTTAAATTGTAATTAGAATCACAGTTTATAGATGGTCTAAGCGCTCTCAGAGTTCATTGTCGTTATCGGACAATGTAAAGTAGTACGTGCCTGGTTAGTGCACAAACTTTAGCATTGTTGCAACAATAAACTAGTTGCTTCCCTAAATAAATCTAGTATTCCCAATGTAAAATTGTTCAAGCACTTCAAAAACAAAGAAAAATATTTGTTTGCTACTTGTAATAAAAATTTCCATTTTGATCTCGTGTGCAGTTTGCATTATTAAGTCAAAAAAGATGTAATGTTGTATCTTGCCTCACTAACAGTAGCAACTAAATTAAAATGAGCCATAACATTTCATGATGATATTTCTTAAATTCCCTGTTTGTGCAGATGTATGTACTTATTTGTGCGTCATTCTGAGCGTCTATTTTTCAGTCTCATTGGAACAATCAATCCTACACTTTATCAGACAGTAGACAGTTGCAATGTCAGGGCTGCTTGCTTTATGCTTTACCTATTTCTATTTATACCAGTGAAAGATTTTCACAACAGAGCTCTGACCAACCCAAAATAATCCCTTCCTTCACGCCTCTTCAGCAGTAACCCAAATCTAGCCCGACCTCTGGCTAGCCAGAACAGTAGGTGAACATTTGGAAAGTTCTGCCCAGATTATGATTCAGCTGTAGTCTTCGGGGGGGTTATTTATTTATTTTAAAAGTGATACATAAGTGTGTATAATGTCCCCCTCGGGTGGGCAGCTACAAGAGCCATGGTAAATTGCATGTGAACAGCTGCTGCTTTAACTGAAGAAGAAAAACATATGTGTGTTCTTACTCATTTAAATTCTCTACGCAAACCCCCACTGTCTGAAATGCATTTTATGCAGCCGCATGTACCCAGTGGGAACCATTTTTGTGTCACAAGAACTATACTGTCTAAGGGCTTCAAGTCACATAATAAAAATTAAGTTACATTGGAGGTTTCTATTATATTTTTGTTTAATAAACACAAACTTAACTACAATGGATTTTTTTAATGATGGTCTAATTATACTTTTTTGTAAGCATGCATACAAACTTCATATTAAAACATCTCGGTAGTGCACTTTTTAATGTGCTTTATAAATTAAATGAACCAGAAACTTTTCTAAATTATAATGGGAAATGCATCTGTGCCATAATCCCAAGAGTGAATTTCACTGGTCAGCTTTTCCTTCTGTTGTCTTGATTTAAAATACTAAAATAAACAAATATAAATATCAAGCACATGTACCAAATACCCTTTGATCTTGATTGCTACAAGGCAAAATTTGGTGTCATTTGCATTATTATTACTTAATCCCCAGGCTTTAGACTGGAAACTGAATTCCTTCACTTTTGACAGGCAGATTATAGAGATGACTGTCTTTTTCCAGCACTTCTTAAATGCCTCCAGTCATGATTTAATTACCTTTATTCCTCCTCTTCTCTTTTGGTGCATAGCCTAAAACAGCAGCCTTGGCAATCCATGATCAGTGCTTTAGAATAAGCCATCAGCCTCCATTGCAAGAAATTCTTATAACTCCACCAGGGTTAACATACTCTCAAGCACTAATTTGCAAGAAAATGCCCCAACAGATACAAGAAATGAATGTGCCTTCAGTATCCCATTAAGAAGCACAAAGCTCAAATATCATATTTCACCTGTTTGTGTTCAGGAAATGAGAAGCATCAGTGTATCACACCAACACGTATTTGTGCACAGCATCCGTTATAATTCCCCCCAGAGACAAATCTTAATAAAACACACACTATCATCCAAGACTTGCCGTGTCAGCTGTCTACAATGTTTCTAGAATTCAGCTACCTTTGTCAGGTTATATTTCCACACCAAGAGTCATTAATTCTAGCTCAATAGATATTAAAAAAAAAAAAAAAAAAGTTTCTAAATAATCCTCTACTAAATAAAAAAAAGTCTAGTTGAAGTTCTTTTCTTCTAACAAACATAGAAAAACATTTCTTTTAAAAATAGACTAGATTACATATAATGGGCTTTTTGCTGCCTGTTAATGCCCGTCAGCCAAAGAGGGACTGCAGTTTGTTAATGTAAGCTGGTAAATGTTCTGCTATCATTAAAAGAAAAATAATAGTATGATTGTACATTTAGAAAAAAAAAAACCAAAACACACAGGCATCTTTGCTATCAGTTTCGAAGTAGAAGCTCTGTAACTGCTAGATTCCATCATTACTACAGCTACTGACACTGAAAATTTATTTAAGTTGCGTATGAGAATGAATTAATCCAACATCAAGTTTGAATAATTCATGATGCCGTACCTGCTACTAATACTGAACCACTTCAACTGCCCAAAAGAACCAGTCAGATTCTAGGAAAGATCTGAAACATTTTTAAACTTTTATTTCTTGGCAAGAGTAAATTTTCATCTCAATCAGGACTGACAGCTGTCATTCTAAATCCTCACAGGCACAGCCAGTGCTATAGTCTTCCTGCAGCAAGGATGAAGTGAAATGGAAGACACCAGCACGTGCACGCACTTTATAATCAACTTCGTATGGGAAACTGTGGCTTTTTGTGAAAGAGGATCAAATCCTGGAGGGGGTGGTCATTTTCGGTGCCCTCAGCAGCAAAGGCGATATCAAGCAGTAGTCCAGATGATCTGAAAGCTCGAGATGATAATCAGCTGTGGCAAAGTTTGTCGGATCTGACACTTCTTTTATCAAGCGTGAAACGTACAAGCGTATTTGTCCTGGGATACACAGATGAGTTTATTCATACTGATGAACTCATAAAGGTACCAGCTTTATGCATCAGTAGTCACAAATGGGCCAGCATAGTAAAATGCTTAGTGCTGCCAGGGCAAGATAACTATGATGCAATATCCAAATACATTGCAATTATACTAAAGTATCCTACCTCACATTTTCGTTACTGTTCACAGGAAATGTTGAAGGGAAAGCAATTGCACAATGGTATATATTTTTCATTAAAAGCTAGGTAGCCACCTTAACCTCTCTTTTCTTCAATTTATAATCATGCTGTAGAGAAAAGCCAAGTATCACAGAATAATATTATGACTCTGGCATATTCAGTAAGCTTTATTGCTTTTCTATATTTAAACCCATTTTAGTTGTGATAATCATGCATTCTCCCCCTCATTCTTCTTTACTGTAGTTTCACAGTACAACTTATTGTCACTGATAATGTCACTGATAATGTCAAAAAAATTAGCAATATCTGCCATTTGATTTCTTTTGCTTGATTTCAGAATTGTTAAGTGCTCATCTAATCTATTGAATATACCATAATAACCCTTAAAAGCTTGCCACTCTTCCTTAAGAAAAATAGATATGATTAACTGTTCATTTATTTTTCTACATTTATAGAAAAGTCCAAAATCTGCAGTATATTTGTTCAAAGACATATCAATACAATTCACAACTGAAGAACTATTAAACAGCAGGTATTTTAGTGCAAATATATTATCAAAATTAATTTTGGCAGCTGCTACTACAAAGGCATCTTTTTTAAATAATATTTTTGAGAAGAGTAGCAAACAAATTCAGAGGAAGACTGAGGTGAGTTCTAAACAACACTTTTTCAGACTGTGAAGAAAGACTGACAGAAGCCAGAGGAAAAAAGTGTGGTTAGAATCATACTCGAGAAGAGCAATTTCATTATAGTGAAGGCACCAAACTACATTAAAATTCCCAGTTCAGTCACCACCCCTACCACTGCTGAGTTTTCTGCCTCAGTTTTTCATCTCAGTGTTACAAACACTTTTCAGAGGGTTTTTTTTTTTATTATTATTATTGCTTCTTTTTCAAAAATATCCAGTTTATTTTCACTTCCTATATGCCTATGTGGGTTCTTCATTGACCATAGCCTCATTATACGCTACACAGATATTAAAGACCCAAAATTTATCTGGGAGACCCTCGAGGCACTGTTATAACACAAATAATGTGCCTTACCTTGTTCTAAGTTTTTGTCACTTTTTTCTAACAATGAACACTGGGATTGCTTACGATTATCACACGTCAATTCAGCAACACATATTCACTACAGGAAAAAAAGGAGAAAAATAAGTGCATCTACCATTTTTGCTTTGTCTTTCCTCACTTTTTCTTTCTTTTCTTTCTTTTCCTTTTTTCATAGTTTAGTTCTTAAATTGAGAGGTACTAGTTAAAAAAAAAGTCACAGTTGATATTGTTTTTTTCCTTTAGGCATCTGAGGCTATTTCTAGTTATGGCAAATATGCCATAATCCTTTAGAGAAAATGGGATTTAATGTTGTATAGTTCAAGAATTGCAGTCCAATAAGGCTATTTCATAGTTTCAAAACCGTACACACCTCACCGCTAAAAATAACTGCCATTAAAAATTTCAGCAGTATCATCTGACTCAATGTTCTTTGCTACACAGAAGACAACTATGAGTACACTGTCAGAAAATGCTTATTTTGCCTCTGGTTTCCAAACATAAGTCTTTTGAGATCATAATGGCTGTCCATCTTCAGCTCAAAACTTCATTCTACTCAATTTTTCATCCCATCCCATCACCAATTTAAAGACAGAATATATTCTCAGAAAGAGTTATGTTCGCACAAGTTTTCATGAAAATGCCATGAATAGGAAGGGAGAGGTCAAATTAATGCTTTCACAGAGAAAAAGACAGACCGACCTGTTTGATATTACGTACACTGTTTGGCATCAGCTGGATGGCCAAATAGCGTGAACCCAGTTGCCAGTCATTTCACATGTACATAGCTCAAGATCAGCTACCATATGTGCTACCTCTTGCCCACAAATCTTAGCATTACTGCAGCAAGGATAGAAAAAAAAAAAAAGAGAGAGAAAAAGAGGCAATCATCAGCTGTACTGTTCTTGGAACAAACTTGTTTAGTGGTTACTCCTATACTTAAGAAAAACAAGCCAACAAAAAAACAACAACAAGACACCACACCCTAATATTTAACTTCCTCTGTCAGAACTGTAGATTTAATATAATATGAAAAACTACAAAGTTATTTACTGATACCTTGATATTTTATGCTGCAGCCAACTGAGAGTTTGCTGATGCAGCTAAAAGTGTCAATTACTCTGTAATGGCATAAGGCACTAAATGCAATACATCATAATGGGTGCAGAAGGTGGTTGATAATTACTTGCCATCATGTTGTGTAAGTTTCCAAATCAGTGATTTTAAGTTGGATCTGTAAGTGATTCAGCATTCATATTCACGCACCATGAAATCTCTGTAGCCCTCAAAGTCCAACAATCCTCAGGTTTCCAATACAACTGTTATTTATTTTGTTTGGAAGTTATTTTGTAGTATCTAGGGGAAATATTTAAGTTCTACTCTTCCTAAGACTACCAGGATGCACCTGTTTCCTGAGTACCTTTGAATTTCCCAGTTCATCACACTGGTTGCTGCAATTCTCACTCAAAAATAAACTCTCTCCATTTATTTGATAGCAATCAAAGTCAATTGATTCCATTGAGGGATATACAAAGAAGGATCTGATTTTACGCATATTATCCTGGTAAAACAATCTTAGAAAAAAAAAGGATGAATGTAGTAAAAAAACTACATAAGCATTATTGCAGATAATGATTCTACCATCCTGTTTGTCAACATTAATATTAGCCTCTTTACTACCTAAGTTATTTTCCTATAGCAGTGAAGCTGGTGTTTGCAGCCATTCATATATCTGGGAACTACTTGTCTTCTATTTTCTATCAGCCATTCTGCATTAACACAACCTGTGCAACACATCAAAACAAAGCCAAAATGATGGAAAACCTGCGTTCTTCATAATGCCTCCCAGCATTAATTTTTGTTAATAGAGACAAGGAAAATTCAGTCCAATTAAATAGGAAAAGACAATGAGTTTGACTAGCCCTTGGTATCCAACTAAAAAAGTTATACAGGCCAACTTGAGGGATCTTCCTTACATCAGATTCTTTATATGATCAGTAAGTAAATTGAAGTCTTAATTCTTTCCACAGAATCACTGAGGTTGGAAGGGACCTCTGGAGATTATCTAGTCTTACTTCCCTGCTCAGAGCAGGGTCTACTACAGCTAATGGCTCAGGACCATGAACAGTGAGTTTTCCATTATCTCCAGGAATGGAGACTCCACCACTTCCCTCATCAACCTGTTCCAGAGTTTGACTACCCTCAGAGTTAAAAAGTTGTTTCTTAGATTTAAATGGAGTTTTCCATATCTCAGTTTGTGCCTATTGTTTCTTGGCCTGTCCCTCAGCACCACTGAGAAGAGTCTGGGTCTGTCTTCTTTACTCCTTCCCATCAGTAAGGGCTCCCTTTGGTCCTTCTCTTCTCCGGGCTATATCACCTCATCTCTCTCAGCTTGTCTTTGTTTCACAGATGCCCCTAATCATCTCAATGACACTTCGTTGAACTTGCTTCAGGATGTCCATGTACTGCAGAGTCTGGAACTGAACACAGCACTTCATGTGTGATCCCACCAATCCTGAGTAGAGGGGAGGAATCACCACCCTTTACCTGGTGGTAACAATCTTCCTAATGCAGCCCAGGGTGCTGTTGACCTTCTTTGTTGCAAGGATGCATTGCTAGCTCATGGCCAACTCATTACTTGAGACACCCAGGTCCTTTTCTGCAAAGCTGCTTTCCAGTCTGTCAGCCACCACCCTGTATTGTTGTATGGAGTTGTTCCTCCCCAGCCTTTCCCTTGGTTAAACTTCATGAGATTCCTGTTGGCCCATTTCTCCAACCTATCAAAGTCCTTCTGAATGGCAGCACAATCAACTGGTATATCAGCCACTCCTCCCTTGGGGAGGAGTGTAGTCCCCTGGGGTACACAACTAGAGTCCAATTGTGACATCCATCTCAATCCTTAAAGCCCAGCAGTTCAGCCAGTTTTCAGTCTGCCTCACTGTCCACTTATTTAGGTCATACTTCATCAGTTTATTAATGAGAGTGTTATGGGAGTATTGAAAACCTTGCTGAAGACACAAAGCATCCACTGCTCCCCCAAGACAGTGAACTCATTGAAGGAAGCTATCAGGTCGGTCAAGCCTGATATCCCATTTGTAAATCTAAGCCAACTACTCCAGATCATGTTCTTGCCTTTGTGTTTGGAAATGGTTTCCAGCATTATTTGCTGCATTAGCATCTTAGGGATCCAGGTGACAATGCCCAGCATGTAGTTTCCCTACAGAAAAGGTATCAAGTACTTTGTCATTTTCCATGTCTTTTGTTCACCAGGAACCCTTTCCCCCTTTGGCAACATATTCACATTTTCCTAGTCTTCCTTTAGCTTCTAGCTGCTTTTCGTATTCCTTCCATTTCAACTCCAATTGGGCTTTGGCTTTCCTAACCTTGTCCCCACACATTCAGACATACATTTTTCCTGGGTCACCTAACTCTATTTCCACCAGTTGTACGGTTCATTTTTATGTCTGAGTTTTGTCGGGAGATCCTTGCTCAACCATGCAGGCTTCCAGATACCTTTGCTTGACTTTCTATTACATAGGCAAGGATTATTCTTGAGCTCAGAGAAAGTAATCCTTGAAAATCACCAGCTCTCCTGGACCATCTTCTCTCCAGGACCATCTCCTATGGCTCCCAAGCAAGTCCCTTAACAGGCCAAATCTCCTAAAGACGAGGGTTGTGATCCTGCAATTTCCCTTGTTCCTTCCTGTCGGGATCCTGAATGCCATCATCTCATGGTCACTGTAGCCAAGGCTGCTCTGAGACTTCACATCCCCTTCCCAACCCCTTGTTTTAGCTTAGAGAAGACCCATGTTCAACTATCGCTTAGCAAATGCTAAATAGGCTTTCTATCCACTATTCCTTCCATCTCAGAATCAGCTCATAATTTAAAATGCATTGCTCCTAAAGTGATTTGGGGATGTGTGTGTGTTCTGTGATAATATTAAGGAAACAAAACCAGAAAGACAATAAAGACTCCTTACCTATTTATTAAGTTGAGACTACATAGCCTCCAGGAGTTAAACTACAGGAGAAGATATGGCTACTAATTTTTTAATGTATGCTTTTAATCAAGAATTTCACCACTACCCTTCAATTTAGAAACCTATGACATTTGGCTAAGATTATATTTCAGTTAAAAGAAAAGTCAGTTTATACATGTTCAAAAAGATAAACTTCCTGATGTTGCTTTGCAATATAAAAATATATTGACGCTATCACTCAAATAGGTCCTAAAGTGCAAGTCTATTTTACTAAACCTAGCAGAAGGAACTTGTTAAGTCTGCAGCAGGAGGCAGATTCACATGCAAGTGGTCTGATATTTAGTAACTGCAGTTATTCCAAGACAATCGACAATGTAACATAATCTCCTGCCCGACTCCAATACTGTGTTCACTCAACAAACAAATATAGTGCATATTTGTGGGCTTCCTCTTAGTCATACCTTACAAACCAATCACCCTAGTGAATATGCAGGTCCAGCATCTAAATTTCTCTTTAAAAATATCTCATTGGAGTATAAACTAAAACCCAAATTAGCTTGTAATTAATATGCAAGCAGGTTTTTTCACCTACAATAAATTTTCATTACATCGAGTTGAAGCATGGCATAAAAAATACCTGAGCATTACAATTTAATAAAATATCATCACAAGTCATTTGCATACCCTATGACATTTCATGAAAGGTTGGCTACAAGAGGCACAAACAGGTAGATGCCAAAAAAAAGCCATGTAGAAGTAACAGTTCCAAAAACCCTTATGGCAATATGAATTTTAAAAGGTAGATAACACATTTTTTTGACTTAATAAATCTGACTATTACTACAGTCATTTAACATTCAGCCCTGAAACTTCAAAAACTTACCTGTTCTGCAGAGATGGGCTGATATATTAAATTTACAATATTGAAACTGTTTAAAGTCCCCAAATGGTATAAAAACTAGCTTCCTGATTAAATCTTTACTCTTGCTTGTCCTAAATTCTGTAATAGTAAGTGTACCAAATCATTGCATTTCATCTCAGCTGACACCCAGACGTCGAGGTGACTTCAGGCACAAGCAAAATAGACAGTTGCCTACAGCACAAACTGATGAATATTTAAAATTCAAAACTTTAAGTAAAATAAAGTGTCTCAGAAATGCAGTTGCAGTTTAGAAATGCGGAGTCCAACCTGCACTGGCATAATGACAAATCTGTTCCCTTCTTCCCTCGGTGCTTCAGTGCACTGAATGCGCACATTGTGATGCACCAGGCGTGAGCAGCCACAGCACCATTCCTGCGCTCTCTGCACTGGTTTGTGCCGGTCTCCAGACAGGAGACGCATTCAAAAGGCAACTCCAGCAAAGGAACAGAGCTGAGGCTACAAGATCAGTGCACTGCCCTTTTCTTCCTTTTATACCCACAGCAACGCCACGTTATGTTGCTGCACTTGAGAACTTGTGTTCACTAGTGCTGTTTTGACAAGAGTGGAATAAGATATGAGCAGAGACAGATACACAGTTAAGTGGGAGCCAGGATCACCCACTACTGATGCTGCAATGACTGTCTCAACCCCACAACCACTTACAGAAGATATTTTTCAATTCCTTCTACAACATGGACTCCTAACATCTCAATGAACAAATAAATAAAACAAATTTTTTTCTATCATGCAGATGAAGACTGTAAAATTCTTTCTGTTTATGACATTAGGAAGTTCTGATATGTCCCATAGATATTTCTTCTTACATTAGCTTTCAGAATGAAAAGTTTCTCATCTATATACATTGGAAAACAATTTTATATATGCATTTTGTGTTCTGTCTCACATTTACTTATGGCAAACCATATAGAGATGTAGTGTATAAGGTATATACAGAGCACAGAGGCTGGTCTCAGACTGGTGGTTCACACTTAAGTTGGTTAATTCCTGCCAAACAGATGCAACAAAATTCATGATTTCTAATTTATAAATGTGAATCAAGCATTAACATTGCAGACACATAGCTTTAAATACCTGGGCTTCTTAGAGACACTACTGCTGATACTTAAGACACCACATGTGGTTGGATGATTGAATGACCATCTTCTCTCTTGCTCCTTTTTGCCTCTCCAACACATCAACATATCTAGAAATGAAAGCAAAACCCAAAATGACAGGACTAGAAGAAAGTGCCAAAGTTTAGCCTAGCTTTCTATCCTCTGCAAGTAAAAGTCATGTGACAATACTGTTTGGGAAGGACCAGTCTCTTTTGTCTCAGATAGCCATCAAAAAAAGGTGGATATTTTTTGCTGGTATTTTACTTTAGTCTTTTCATTAATATCAAAGACTACGAGTACCAAACATGACAGAAATAGTATGTTTAAAAAATAACAGTGGAAAGTATGGTCAGTATGAAAACTCTATTCTCCTACTCTAACATTTCTCTAAATATTTCAAAGTAAAAGCAAACTATGAAAGCCATTTTAAAACAGGCCTTTCTCTGCCAGAAGAAGCAGAACAAGCCTGAAGTTACCTGTAACAGATGCTTTGCCAGAGTCAAAAATCACACTGGAACTTCAGATGTTGATTTCAAGTCTGCAATCCCTCACATACCTGAATGAGCTCTGAGAGGGTGAAATGAAATCTTCTGCTTCCATACGTATCAGTCGGGGTCATCTCTTATCCCTGCTAATCACAACTAGATCTTTGAAGTTCATTAAGCTTTAATGAACTGGCATTTCATAAAATGCCTAGGGTTGTCAAAGTATTCCTAGATCAGACCACATTAGGCTAACCTGGTATAGTCAAATGAAGTCTTCTGCAATATATTTTCACATATTGCATCACTATACTTCATTTTGGTTAACACTAATAAACACAGTCAAACACAAATCCCAGCTCCCGCTGCCTATCTTTCTGTTAATTAAGTGCCTAAACTAAGTGTGAAACATGTTTGACATTTCAACCCCTTGCTATCAAACTTTCCTTCCCTCCCTCTTCATAAAAAAAAAAAAAAGGATTGCTAAAATAAAAATTCTAAAAATTTTAATAAAAAGGAAGGAGGGGAGACACATTTAATGTTTTGTACTTCCATTGTCTATCCTGCTGACTCCAGTCGGCTGATTGCTATTTTTCGACTGGGCAACGGATGGTTCCCTAGCAACAGGTTAATTGATTGCAGTTGTAAATCCACCTCGTCCAACTCTTCTGTTCCTCACTTGCGAGTGCATTCACGCACATCCACCAGGTAAAAGGGAGCAGCCAGAAATCTAAAGAACAAAGGAAAAATAGGGAAAGGGACGTGATAGTGATGTAATCAAGAACGATTTGAAATTTCATGCAGGGATCAATAAATCTTTTCGTTCACTGTTATGTTCATTAAAATGGATTCATTTTTATTTTATATATAAGATTTTACTTACATGGTAGAGTTAAAAACCATAATGAAAAAAAGAAACTTGCAGATAGAAGGCTTAATGTTGTTTATAAAGTAGGTCCAAGGGCTACTCTGCACTCATACATCAGTAATTTCTGCACTATTAACCAATTATTAAGTAAGAACTGGGCAATTTTGTTCAATTTGTTTTAGAACTAGGTAAGTTTTTATATGTAATGTCAAAGGGATGTATTTTCAGTACTACAATATGAAATAGATGTGAAAAGGGGGCTTAGGCATTTTTCCAGGCCCTAAATCAGCAGGGCTGAAAACCCTTGCTGACTTCCAATTCATAAACTCTCTAGACAATGCAGTTTCTGACTCAAGCACTTGAAAGACCAAGCAGAAACAAGCATCAGGTGCATGTTTTAAGTAAATTGTGAGAACTTAGGGTCTTGTTAAAGGACAGTGAGTGTAAATTTGAGAGCAAGGAGGAGTGACTCTAGAATTACTAGGGAAAGCAACTCTGAGAAAGGAATGTTTTGGGGATTGCTTCTCTTATTCTGGAAGTACTGAGTCTCTGCAGCAATAAGACTGGGAAATTTGTGATTTCTCCTATCTAGAGAAAAAAGGAGTGAATTGTCATTTTGCTAGTCTCAAATAGGTGAGATCAATACATGGCATTCTCTTATATGGTCATTTTTATCCAAACGCAGGGCACTCCACTCTCCCTTTCTCCTTCCCGTAGCGGATACCTTCTTTTCCCACCTTGTTACTGGCAACATGCAAACCCACATCTTCCACAAGAATGCCAGAGCCATCACGATATCCTGCTTTGGGTAGAATCAGGAAGTCTTTATCTTTTCTATTGAAGCTGTTCAATGTTCAAACTTTTCTAGTCTGCAGAAAAACTCAGAGATTCCCTGAGCCAGCAAGAACAGGTTGGGACTGTGCTTAAAGGGTTCTATAAAGATGAACAGAAATGGGAGAGGTGGTTTCTGTTTTCTTCCAGTTACTTCAATATTTTATTGAATATCTTTTTCATGTAAAATGTATAAACAGGTCTGTGAACATGGAATTCAACTCTCCTCACTTATATTCATAGCTATCAGGCTCCGAGTAAGGCAGTGCATACTAAATGTCTGATTACCTGATCGGTGCATCACTGTTACTACATTTCTTTCTGAAGGACTTAGCTATCTGTAGAAAACTTAGAAACTTAACTCTGTAACGAAGAATCCATTTTGAAAATTTTGGCTTAATGGGATCTAACATTTAAGTGCCTTTTAGATCTCTTCTTAAAATATTATTTTCTGAAATACTCTGGGCTGGAAGAAATTTGCAGTTTTGAAAAGTTAATTCATAAAATCCATTCTAATGTTTTTAATTAACTGAAGAACTACTAGCCCAGGGCATTTGTACTGAAAGCCAGTTTAGCCATCACATGTGAAAAATATATAACTTCAGATATTTTTTTTCCATGTGTGAGAAATATATATAAAAAATGTGAACATAACAGCTTGATAATGCTAAGCATCTGAAGATCATTCAGTAATGTTTTCATTCTAATTTCAGGCACATTCGTATAAATCTCTGTCTTCTATCTGTAATGTCCTATCACATTATTTCCCTATTGTTATTAACTAAATAGATAGCATTTTAAGTAATGTCAGTGATATTCACTGGATGTGGCATAAAAGTGACTTGGGTACTCATTCTCCTCTTTTAAAAGAAAGTGTATTTCCTGTGGGAAACTGCTAGCATGATCTCTGAAGTAAACCTTGGCAATAGGAATCACAAAGTTATTTTCAAACATTTATTTTAGCAGGTTGGCAGAGAAGAACATACTACAATTATGTTGTAGCAAACAAATACTAATACATACCATGGATTAATGATGTATGAGAATAGTAAATAAATGGTCAAGAATATATTTGATGTACAAAGCAAGTGTATGATTTGAGCATGAAAGACAGATTTAGGATATAGACATTATAGGAGTAACTAAAAAGGAACCTATATAGATTGCCTAGCTTAATTTAAAATATGTAAGATATATATGAGGGAGAAAAAATGGCCAGACATATCACTTCCTACTTCACCCAGCAATAAGTTTTTTTCTTTCAAACAGTCCTTATTATAAAAGACACATTCATTCATTTTTAACACCAACATTGCACACAAATCAACTCATTTTTATTGCTGTCAATTATGTAAATTGAAAATGAAGACTTGTTATATTGAAGTTATAGAAAGACGTACTACCACTTAGAGGTGGATTTCCAGAATATTACATGCTCTGCATCTTTCTCCCCAGAATTTGAGTCTTAGGTTTAGTATTTATGTTCCATACTTTGGCATTTGGCAGTTTGAGACATATTTTCCCAAAAGCGTGTCTGGCCTTGGAAGGAAATTTGGAGCAGAATGTTTATTGATAAGTACATTTCATATATGGAAAAAGGAGCTCCACTAATTTCTCTGAGGAAGGAAGAATTTCTCCTCAGCTGCATATAGCATCTGAAGACATTTCAACTGACCATGTAGTCTAGCCTTAAGCATCAGGAGAGACTTGGATGAGCATACTCTACCTCTGATAATTATTTGTTCCAAAAATGGCCTCACAAGTGCCAAGAATAATAACCTCCACTGCTTTACAAGTGTCACATTTTTCACACGCAGTAAAGAGAAATTTGCCTCTACATCCCTCCAAAGCCCCCTCCCTGATGAGCATCAGGCTGCCAATCTGTATTCAAGTTTGACTGTACTGAAGTCTAAGAGTCTTCCAAGCTGTATAGTTACATATCCATCTACCTCCTATTTGTATCAGTGAATTTAATTTCTCCTCCCTAATTATATGATTGTATTTGTCAATCAAATTTCATCTACTTGATTCTGGACCATTTATCATTTGATCAATTTCCTTTTTAATTTTAATCCTTTCCTCCAAAGTGTTTACAACATTTTCCAATGTGATGTCATCTACAGATTGTATGATGGAAGTCTAGTCCATACCTTGGATTTCTCATGAAAACATTACTATTAATGTATGTCTAGACAAAATCATCAGGGTTGAAACTTCAAACATCCTCCAGTGATGAAGAATATTTAAATTAATGAAAACAGGGGGATCCTTCCTTCTATGTAAGTACCCTGCTAACTGTGCTATTATGCTAGTCATGAACCATTACATACTCTGTCTCTCTAGTCCAATAAATCTTGTAACTATTTCATGAAAAGCAGAAAATTGCCAACTGAAGAATTTAGGCATGAGCCACACAGAGATAGCCTCTGTTGAACAAAGTTTTAGACAATTATTCTGTCTATTTTGTAGCAGAAATTGTTAATTCCTGATGATTTGGAATGCTTGCAAACCTGCCATGTAACTATTTCAGTGCTTTTAAACCAAGCTGCTGTTGGAACTTTCACTGATGCAATGATATTTGCCTGATTATTGTCATCTTCTGTTTCCATTTTTGTTAGAACTTTAAGCCAAATGGTCCATCTGGCATTCTCTCTCGCTTGTCATTTTACAAGGTATAAAAATAAAGTATATTTTAAAATTCTAAATCATCGGTTTTGTTTTCTCACATAAGAACTGAACATAACACAAAGGTTCTTACAGAATTTTTAATGGAAAAAAAATTACAAAAAAAAACCCCAAACCCCACCCTCTTTAACTAACTCTGAGATCTGCATCTGTACTCTATTTCAGTATCTCACTGACTGCCTCCTGACAGTAACAGCCGGGGAGGAGCAGTGTACTGGGCTAGAACATAAATGGATGTTTTACAAAATCATCTCTAAATCATCTCGAAATTTTCAAATAGTACAGGGGATTTAGCCACATGCCTTCCACTGGGATGAACATGTGTATTGTGTGTAGGAGAGAAAGAGATTCAGAAACAGACAAAATGCTTAAGTCTTTCTTTGTATGGTCTTCTGTTTGCATTCTGCCTGTTTAAAAAAAAAAAAAAACAACTGCAGAATGTGTTCAACAGACTGGCGAACACCTCCACGAGCACAATCAACATGAGCTGAGAGGGACTCACTTTACTTCATGAATACATTTACATTATGTCATGTGAAATTACTGAGCAGCTGTTACAGAAAAAAGAAAACATGATCAGTATTCTTGCAGAGGGACTTACTGAGGACCAATCATCAAATACACATGGCAAATAGAAATGGCAGTCTGAAAAGGTGATAAGCAATCAAGTACAGACAAAATTGAGACACTGCGACCTTACATTCAGCATGAGTACTAAATTAACATATCTGTGCAGTGTACTAGAAAATTAAGAGGACAATAAGGACAAAGTAGATTTAAGACCAGCCATGGGCTGCACAAATCTGAAATATCTAATCTAGTCTAATTACAGTCTATTTTACATCCCACATCCCAAACCTTGGCCACCTAATCCTTTCACCAGCAACCAGCAGTTCACAGCTACGTTTACAGACTTGACCTATACTGATTAATCGAGGCATATTTTGTATTTATGGGACATGGCCTAGTCATGAAGCGGGGTAAGCTGAAGACAGACAAATGACTCAGAAAATGGGCTCAATTAACTTGTCTCTGTCCATTCTGCAGTGTTCATTTTTTTTCTCAGCAGAAGTCATTCCCTTCTGACCTGTAAGAGATTCCTGTTAGGCATGCCAGAGTACAAAATGCAAAAGAGGAAGTTATTCAGGTAAACTGATTTCTGTGCTCCACACATGCTCCTCTGCTGGGAGGACAAACCAGAAGGAGCCTGTTCCATGAGTGGGGTACCTGAGAGGGCTCCTGGAAACATGTTGAGACTGGCACCAATTAAAAGAGACATTTGAGGTGGTCTTCCTTATTTCAGAGGAAGTTTAGCACCTCCCAAAATTATATTAATTTATCCCAGACAGATAAATGTTATCATTAGGGCTCATAAAATAACAGTAGAAAAGCAAGCTTTTTGCCTTTACACCTAGCACATTGCCCCAGGTATTAACTAAACAAAATAGAACAATGCTTGCAGATACTTTCTTCAGTGGTCTTTACTCCTTACTAGTCTAAATAGCACGCTGGTCTGGATTAGACTACTGGTATATTTGATATGCATTGCAAGAACTGAAAGTTAATATTTCCTGTAGGTAAACACTATAATTTTGCTTGCCCAGGTGTGTTGCTTTATTCCTTAGAGGAGGTCGGGAGAGAAACTTCTTTTGAGAAGGGAATCTCAAATTAGTAGATTCAGCAGCCCTTCACCCATTCCCCTGGAAATACATATGCATCTGAGACACAGGGCTTATCATGGACACATTTTTACTTCAGTAACTTTTTTTACTGAGGAAAGGACACTAGAATAGCCTGCAGTCTTTAGGTAAATGCAAAGAAATCTTGAAATCATATAAAATACAGTTGTAAATTCCATCAAAATCTTATAAAAATGCACATGTGATGGCAACATTCATTATTGTTAGCATTGTTCAGCAATGTGATATAAAATTATAAACATTTACCCAGCAGAAAGACTATTCTGTATTTCCAGACATAGATAATTGCAGATTTCCATAAAGAAATTGAATAAAAGGAGAAAAAAGACAGAGGGCATTTCTCTAGATTTCTGTATGTTCTAGACACATCCACACATGCACTGGCTGATCAGTGCTTCTTATTATGCAGATGTAAAGTGTGTCTGACAGGTTTAAGATGTTTCATACTCATGGCACATATGCTACATCATACATTCTTACATATTTGTCTGGGAATACTTAAACTAGTGGGAACACTAACCCCCTCTCTGCTAAAATGATATTAAGAATCAGCAACAAATTACTTAATTTGTGGTTTATTAGGAAAGTCTTATAAGCCTATTTAGATAATTTAGAGACTTCATGCTGTGCATATTAAACCAAAGTAAAAAGTGAATAGGAGGGCAAAAGAGGTAACAGAAAGGAAACTGCTCTACAATGATGAGAGCTTGTCAAAGTCTTTGGTCGGATGTCAGCACAGGCTGACAAAGTAACTCCATTTACTTTAATGGACCTGTAGCAGTTCTTACAAGTGAACATCCGTCCTCACGTTACCATTTTTGACTTGTAATAATTTGCATCTACATCTCTCTTGTTTGTCCATAATGTGTTGATTTTTTTCATGCATTCTTAAGAATGAGGAACGAATGCACAACAGCCTTGATGCTTCTGCTCAGAATGCAGGTGCCTAATTTAATGTGTGCTAACAGGTAATATTTGTCCACATTTGCACTGGAGTGCAAAGGAAAAGAAAAACCTATTAGAGATAATGCAAGGATTTACATGATTAAAGCCCTAGATAGGAAGACGCTGCTGTAGCAACAACCAGAGACCTCTCAAATGCTTTCTGCTGTACAGTTTACAATAAATATACAAGTTGTGAATATTAATGCTTCTCTCTAGAACTGAAAGCTATAGCCATAAGATATCCATTTCTTTCATTTTCTTTTGTACACTTCCAACTATATTATAGTTTACACTGTAATGAAGTACATTTGCCTAAGAGCAGATTTCATCCACCCACCCCTCATTAGTATATAGTGCACGAAGTTTATGTGATTCAAGGTTTTCCACAAAAAGCCATGAACAAATTATGAAAATTATGCTAGTGCCAAGTGTAGGAGTATTACTGGTACTTGCTTCCATTCTCAAGTCATACTATAGAAATAGGATTTAATACTTTTAATAGCAGTGTAATTTTAGTGATAATGGTCAACAAATAGAAATCAGAAAAAGTTTACAGAGGGAGGACGTTTCTTCTGCTAGGTTAACTATGTCAGGTGGAGAAACAAAATCAAATTAACTTTTGAACATGCCAGCTCTTCTTCTGGTCTGCTTAAACCACAGTACCTTTCAAGTATACTTATTCAGAATCTCATTAACTGTTGGGACAAGTGAGCAACCTCTTTCACACAGGGGCCAGAAACTAGTCCTCGTATTTCACAGAACTCTCAGAGTGAGAACTGAATACCAGAGTTTCTGTTTTCCATTAGTGAACTACTACAGAAAGATACAAAAATCAAGGGAGAGGAAAAGAACTTCATCCATTTTTTCTGTGCTTTAATTTTGTTCTCTCGAAACTTGCTGTGCTACACTGCTTTAATAAAAGGGCAAACAGAAGTAGCACTATACGCACGCACACATCCCTACAGACATTTTCACCATTTATTGTGACCATGTACATCAGGCTAAATGAAAAGTAGGATGTCCCTTGCCTTCATAATATGAGGGTATAATGAAAGAGCTTTTAGTATAACGAACTGTCCTGTACCAGAGCAATGGCTCATTCTTTTAGATGCATTACGTTCCACACCAGTATCTAATGAACAAAATTGTTCAAGTTGATGGAAGTCAAATTGCATGGATAAAAGGTCTTTTTATATGTATACCTGGCAAACAAATACTCTGTTATGGATTTGTAATCATTCTATAATCATATGACTATAATGCAGCCCTGGAATATTATTCCAGGGCTGCATTATAGTTTAAGTGTTCTGTCCAAAATGTTGTACGAATGGCTTATTAACCTTTTTTTTTCCCCCCCCTAGAGGTAGTAAATTCTTTCTTATCTGATTGGAAATAAATAGAAATTGGAAATAAATAGATAGGTCCTGGTAACTGATTTGATTTCTAAGATATTTATCATATAAACTGTAATAATAATAAACTGTAATAATTGCTTGTGACAGAAAATGCATCATATATTGCCAGTGAAACTGCTGGAAAATGCAAAGGCACCATGTTCTCTTTGCAAATCAAACAACGAGCCAGGAAGTTAGTAACTTTCTTCAAAGATAGAAAAAAAATATGGTTATCTCAGGAGCTGCCTGAAATTCACAGAATGTTTTGGGTTGGAAGGGATCTCAAAGATCATCCAGACCACCCCCCTGCCATGGGCTTGACCTCCACTAGACCAGGTTGCCCAAAGCCCCATCCAGCCTGGCCTTGAACACTGTCAGGGAGGGGGCAGCCACAGCTTCTCTGGGCAACCTGTTCCAGTGTCTCAACACCCTTACTGTAAAAAGTTGCTTCCTTATGTTCAATCTAAATCTACCCTCTTTCGCTTTAAAACTGTTGACCTTTTTCCTGTCACTACAGCCACCTTTATATACTGAAAGGTCACAATAAGGTCTACTACTCTGCATGTAGTCTTTGGTTTGACCTACAGTTCCCACTAAAACATCAGTGCCATTATCAATAATATCAAACTGTCCTTTATTGAGTTCCCACATAAAAACTGGAAGTTTCTTTCTCTCTCTGAGAGCCTTGAAAGGCTATAGCTACCCAAACTGCCACCTCCCTTGTTGGAAAAGGAGCAGTATGTTTGGCATATGGCCTTTTGTCCCAAACTGCACGCTGCTGAAGTTTTCTCGGTGCAAGAACAAAAGACAGTTTTTCCCAGTTCCCTCCTGAGCTTAAGCAATTAAGTCTTTGCTGTTACGTATGGGATGGAAACTCTGGAAGAAACATCATCTTAAACAGAAATATCAAGGAAATAAACATGGAACAATGTTTCCAGTTTAAATACACTTCAACTTAGTTTCAAAACTAAATTATAACCTTTCATTTATAACTTTCTTAGCTCACACTTTTTTCCTCAAGTGCTCTTGCTTGGCAAGCAGCCAAATCTTTTGCATGGATCTGATGGATCTGAACAGTAGTATTTTAATGATGTTTGTATCTGGAGGGCCAGACAGTTGTTGCTACAGACCGATGTTTTCCATTTGGCTATTAAAAGCTAAAACTAGTTCTCTGTGCACACCTCACATTGCAATTTTTCCCCAAGAAAACCTGACAATATAGAAGTTTGAAACTGGGGAGAAAAAAAAAAAAAAAAACAAAACAAAAAACAAAACAAAAAAAACCACTATTATCAAAGACTCATGTTAGCTATTTCACTCCTGTGTGTTAATAACACTTCAGTTTAGAAAGGAATCTGAGTTGGTATGGGTTTGAGTTTTTTCCTTTTCCTAAGGAAAAAAATCTATTTTTGTTGAAAAAAGAATTCACATTTGAAAATTTTCTATTAAAAACTACATGTAAACAAAAAATATATCCTTTTAAAATTTCCAACTAAAACTCAGAATATTTCAAGAAAATTGGAAAATTTCTGATAAAATTTATTTTTGTGATAAAATTTAATCACAAACCTATTATTCTGGCAACATTTTTTTCTCAATCAATATAAGTTATAATTTAGCTATTTTTACTTCTCTGAAAGATTTTGTGACTTCAGCTAGGGCATTAATAAAAATGGCATCTGTTTATGAATGCCACGAGATAATCTTATAGTACTTGATGCTACACACTCTGAAGATAAACACACTGAAAAACACACTCTGAAATAAACAGCTTGATTGAAGTCTTTCGCATTTTTAAGTGCAACTACAATTGGAAGGCAGTAGTATTCTTCTGACTACTGGCAAGACAATTTCAAGTCTTTGCCTGTTACCTAATAACATTGATAGAATTCTGAAGCTGCACGATAATTCCTATTATTACTTTTTAAAGTAACTATTTATTGTATTTAATTTCAATATCTCGCTTACTTTTCTCAAGAGTGATATTTTTTTAAATATGGGTTACTTAATGCTTGTTTCAAGTAGCTCTTGTCTCTGTTGCTCTAAAGCAGGAATCACTTCTCTTTCACTTTTATTTTAAAAGTTCTCATCCCCCAGCACATCCTCCGATATGGTAACTCAGAGCAGTGACAGGCAATTCCACAACTATCTAATGAGAGTAGGTACAAGGTTTGTCTACATATGAGAGTGAAAAGATTAAGCTGGTTTGAAGTAAGGCTGCTTGTTCCTCGTGAGTGCCTCCAGACTTCAATGCAATTTAGTTTGTGTGTATTGACTTCACACCTTGATAGTCTGCATGCAGACCTGATCTCAGACAGGAATAACCAGAAAATGTTAAATTACCAGTTCGGAGAACTGGGAAGCCCTTTTCCCAAAGGATTTGTGTCTCAGTGGTGCTCCTGGGTGAATTTTTTGATACATGATAACCGGTGAATTTACTCCATTGCATTCACATCCTCACAAGGACATTACTAAGCACATTTTTCTATTTAGCCACTTATTGTCAGAAAGTATACAGAAACTCACTATCCTTTCAGTTACTTGATGTATTTGTCTGCAACTGTGCATACGGCTTAAATCTTTAATAACAGATAAGACGTAGACACAAGCCTACACATGTATGTACAGAGAAAACATAACCTGTTAGTTTACTCCCTTAACAAAACAGGCTGAAAACGGGAGCAACATCTCAAAACTGTGTAATAATAGACTAACACAGTAGCCCTTTCTCTTTGCTGCTAGACTCATTGTACAACCAGCCTCTTTTCTTATTTCATTTACCAGCCTCTTTAAAACTGGCAAAATATTTCCTTCATCCTACCCCTGGTATGTTCCAAATATTTAGTTCATAAGCTTTTTGGGGCATGGATTACTTTTCACAACAAAAAACTTAGTTTGGATCCCCATGGTTTCAATAACTGCAATGTAAATCATTAATATCTATAGGAAAACTTTGCATACCATAATACCCTAAACTAAGAAGGTAAAATTTCCACTCTAGAAGTATTTTACTGGAAAACAAACAAACAAAAACCCCCACAAACCAACACAAACAAACAAGGAAAATAATAGATTCATGTGGGGGAAAAGTAATACACGCGCAGAAATGGATGTGGAACAAGTAAATTATATCTAGAGCTTTATGACTCATTAATATGTGGGCAAGCATTTGACTTTTTTACCTCCCCAGCCCCCAAATGGAAAGAAATAATAAAAAGAAGACATTAATTTTAGTTGAAATTAGCTATGCATCTGTATCTATGCAGAGTTAAAGTCTAACAATTCTGGAAAGGATCAGAAACATTGAGAAAAAGGATGCAGCTGATAAAGACATTTTCTATTTTTGTGCTGCATAGATTGGGTTTTTAGGCTGCATAGAGGGGTTTCACTACAGTTTTCTGTCAGACCGTAACCGGGCAAGACCTAAGAACTGAACTTAATCAGTATGGAAGAGAGGAAAATTGTTGTAAATGTAGGCTTTAAAGACCACTTAAAAATGAAAAGATCAATTTATTATTATGTCCCAAACCCTCATCACTTTCATGCAAGTAAATCTTTTTAGCTTTGCTACCGGCAAATTTCTCTAAGGTTTGACACAATGCAAGACGGGTTATGCAAAGGCTGTGTGGGGACAGTAGCTATTACGAGCTTCAGAAGCTGTAACTCATGGATTAAGCAAGATGATAACCAGCCACATATAATTGAGATTCTCACTTTTTACAAAATGGCAGGAATTAGGTAAATTGAGGGGTTTTAATGTTCTTAAAGAACTTATTTAGACTTACAGGGAGAGGGCAGTATCCTAGGGAGCAAGCACCTCCAAGAGATGCAGAGAGTGTGTTTTATGTGCTGATTCACAAATGCATACTAGGTTTGAGCCAGGTTACAGATTTTTGATTCAGCAGTGATTGAAGATCAGAAACTAAAACTCTGCTAGAAGCAAAATTTCTATGGACTGATTGTTTCCAGGCTGGGTAATACAGCATTTTGAAAGGACTGAAATGCTTCCCTTTTTTCCACAAGTTCTGAATAGCGGGTGATAACCCATTATATATCCTGACAACAGTATAGGCTGCATCTAAATAACAAGGCATTTCCACTCTGCCCTGCTCCCTGAAATACTATCCCCCAGGCTTAAAGACAGAGGTTTATTGGTACAGAGTATCACAATTTAGACATAGTCTCGTTTCATTCCATTTATCAAATTCTTTCAAAGCAACTTCACAACAGCACTAATGTAAGTCTTTTAAATAAAAACAGCCAAAAAGGGGTGGGTTTGTTGGAATATGAGCATCTGAAATCATCTGAAACGGTGTTTCTTAACCTTTTTGTTTTCCAGATAGCTACAATTTAGGTGTATCCAAAAAGCTACTGTCTGAAAGCCACTAATCTGTATATTGTCCCTATGGTTATCTAAAAATGATTCTGAGAAAAAGTGCTTGTATTTCTATTGGTATATTACTCTAGTTAAAAGAATACAGTTAATAGTGGGATTGCAATGTTCTGTTACTTACACAGTGCTAGAGCCTGCTTTTGTTGTCCTCTGGGGGCTTTGATCATTAAAGTAATGGCCACAATTAATTTCCACCCAGAAGGGAAATATTTTTGTCAGTGCTGTGCTGCAAGTCCAACTTTTACAGGCTCTGTGGGTACAGTTTGCATATTAGACAAAGTTAGCCATAGAGGGCATGCTCTCAGCTCTATTGCTTCCTCTGTGTCAAGTATTATTGACATAATGTCTATCAAAAAAATTTAAAATTCCCGAAGAATTAAATAATGACAGTATAGGAGACTACCTTGAACTCCCTGTCCTCTCCTCCCAGTATTTCACGATACTCCATGTCAATCAAGTTCAGAGCTGGGTTAGTGGTGCCATATATTACCAACTCTAAAAAAGAGGGTCAGGGCAAGCTGCTGTTTTGACTCTCGCAGCTGGGAGCAACACTTAATAGACGTGTACATCTGCTGCACATAGAATGAAAATATCCTTGGCTAGTTGCATTCATGCCCATCTGTTGGGATGGCGTGCTGCCTGCTCGCAGGTCGGTCACATCATTGCCACATGGCACAAATGCCGGAATACAGACAGCTTATTTGGCCAGCCTGCTTCTCAGTAAAAGTGAACAGATCTTCTGCAGGACATCATTACACATGCTAGCAGTACTGCTTTCATAACAAGCGCTATTCAAACTTGGTTGCTGCTCAATCCCTTTTCATATTGCGGCACCTAACCAATAGATATTTCCACAAGTTCTTTCACATATGTATCAGTCAGTCTTTTGGTGAAGATTGGCCTAACTGAAGTATACTATGAGAAATTTGCACTCTCCCTTTAGCACAAAATACTTGTAAAACAGTAAATATTTTGTATGGTCATTCTGTATCATTAACCTCTAACTAGTAGTGGAGATATTCAGCTGAATCTACGATCTGAAGCTCATTTACTGCCTTCTCAGACCTTGAAGAGATCTCTATCTCGACATTTACCAAAGTAACAGCTTTCCTTTCTGAATAGCAGAAACAGTTATTTTGCTACATATCTCAAAATAGCAATATTCCTCTCTCATCTCTCACTATTGAAAACTGCTGGCTTTTTCTGGGCATAAACACAGATGATCTTATTTTGTTGACCTCATTTGAACAAATAGTTAGATGAATGGAAAGATCCTTTCCCAACAAATTTGTGGCTCCTCACAGCATCACTTTCAAATTAAGTAGAAACAACACCAAATTTCCAATTTTCAGGAAATTATTTGTGGAATAGAATTATTTCAGCTACTAGTAAGCTAACTTAAGTGTCCAGAGAACAAATCTTTTTTACTGCTTATTTCTGATACTTCCTGAAAAAACTCTGGAGTGTGTGTACAAATATATGACTCCTACTAAAGATGAGGTACATATTAGCAATAGCTGAAAATGGCAAAAGCAAATGATTCACAAAGATAGGGATCTTTTTATTAAGTTTTGGTCCAAAGCAATGTGAATAAGGTCAAAATCACCACTTAAACTTGAAAAATACATTGCTTAAAACAAACTCATAAATACAAAATTTCTCAGAACCATTATGTCATTATTCATCATAAGTATAAAGAAATATATCTAGAACTAAAGTATACTGCAGTGCCTTTGAACTAATATAAAGGTAGGCTATTCTATTACTTTTATTAGTATTATGTGCATTTTTATATTACTTCTTTATCAATATGGTTTGTTTTATGCATCTATTAAAAAAAAATAATTAAAGGACAAACTATTTAAAGTCAGCACCCGAAAGCATAAATCTGCATTATTAGAGTCCTAAATATACAAATAACTCATCTCATCGGATCACAAACAGTGCAGAGGGAATTAGGTGAACAGACCAAAAGGAGAAAATTATGCTTGAACTTAGAGGAAAAGAGGAGGTTAAAAACAACCCTATATAGAGCTTTGTGATGTCAGAAGTTTGGGGGTGGGAGATAAGGTTTGGCTACCTCCGCTATATCACTGGATGATGATTGGCTCATAATCCGATGTCGTATAGTACGGTTATGCTGTGAAGCACCTCCGACAGTTCAAGGGAGGCGATTCTCCCCCTCTACGCTGCTCTCGTAAGACCCCACCTGGAGTACGGTGCCCTGTTCTGAGGTCCCCAGTGCAAGAAAGACATGAAACTGTTAGAACGGGTCCAGAGGAGGACCACAAAAATGCTCAGAGGGCTGGAGCACCTCTTCTATGAAGACAGGTTGAGAGAGTTGGGGTTGTTCAACCTGGAGAAGAGAAGGCTCTGGGGACACCTTATTGCAGACTTCTAATATATAAGGGGGGCTTATAGGAAAGATGGGATGATACTTTTTACCAAGGTCTTTAGTGACAGGACAAGGGGCAATGGTTTTAAACTGAAAAAGGGTAGATTTAGATTGGATATAAGGAAGAATTTGTTGGGTTTTTGTTGGTTTTTTTTTTTACAATAAGGGTGCTGAGACACTGGGACAGGTTGCCTAGAGAAGCTGTGGATGCACCATCATTGGAAGTGTTCAAGGTCAGGCTGGGCAGGGATTTCACCTGATCTAGTTGAACATGTCCCTGCCCATAGCAGGGAGGGTTGGACTAGATGAACTTTAAAGGTCCCTTCCAACCCAAACTATTCTATGATGCTATGAATATTGGGTCTGTGTCCTCTGCTTCTATGTTTTATTTAAATAATCACAATATATATCACTAGGTCCTTTAAAATATCTTAAATATAATTTTAGGATTCAGATCTCTTTTTTTAAACTCATCTATCACTTACTAATAAGCAAAAATTATAGGTTGAACAGGGTGAACTTTGATAATTTACTCAAATATTTACCTTTGCAAACCCACACATTTGCACTGGCAGTATCTGCACTGTTATCTATTCAATTTCTGGTGAAAATGAGCAGTCATTAGCAAAAGTATTTGTACAAAATGAGAATACTATGAATATTGTGGTAAATGTTCAGAAGAGAATTGAATACTTTAGGTCCCCATTTCGATAATGAAATGTTCAGATATACAATCAAAAGAGAAGTGCAATATTATGCGAACAAACTACATAATGCAAACTCAGAGTCATATTTAGCTTACAATGTATGCTGAAATCTTCACACTGGAATTTTTTTGATTGAAGCTTCTTCTTGATGGAACATTACTTTGGTTGGGGGTTTGTTTTTCCACAATAACTGCATTCTTTCTGTTTAAAAATCAATAGAAATTATAACATGTAAACCCCTTTTCTCAAGAAAGACTTTGAAGTTGAATCAGAATCTGGAACAGTATTATATTAACAGTGCTATTATACTGTATTTTCGATATCTAATCAAACCTAGTCATCTGTTGGGTCTAGATCTGTATGTCCAGTTTCCCAACAACGTAGAAGTTACTAGTACATCACAGGAAACATAAAACTAGGTAAAGAGGGGTTAATCCAACAAGCGGTAATATAAGGGGCTGCAGGAAAAAAAAAAAACAAACTTGAAGCCGCAGTATCTTTTCATCTACTGTATTTTTATTCTTATCAGGAAGCTTTCCTTGATTTCAGCCAGCAATACCTGACAAAACCCCAAATTTTTATGCAGAAAATGTAATTGAAAATTAGGATATGATAATTTTTAGACATTTTTCCAACAGGCATACCTTTATGCTTCTAATTTCTCTAATATTCACATGAATAAATACTATTTTTAAATAATTACTATCTTTATTAATATCATGGCCTATTTGCAAACACACTTACCTCTACCAGTGGGCAGAAGAGAAGCAATTAAGAAATCTTCCTAACTGCAGGAAATTTTAATATGGCAAGAAATGCAACTTCTCAGATAAGTATGATGATTTAAAAAGAAATTTATTCTAAAACAGACATTTAGCAGGATTCTTTAGTTTAATATTTTACTGTAAGAAGAACTAAATTGTGAAGATTTGATTTTAAGGATTTATTTATCTGTTTCATTAATAGAAAATAAGGTTATAGGGGATTCCATGAAGGAACTTTGAAGTTTTTTCAGAATAAATTATGAAAGATAAAACATAAAGCCTTCCAGTAATTAAAAATAAAATCAGTGACAACATAACTGATGCCAGTGCACATGATTACTGAGAAAAATATGTTTTCATAATACTGAAGTGATAGAAATTTAATGACAGTAAATTAATTGAAAAGCTTACTTATGAGTTGTTCCATTCCTCTAATACGAAAGATATTTCTTCAAGCATCTGTGTTACGCAAGAGGTAGTAAGATTGTAAGTAATGTGAAAATTTAGTGAAAAATGGATATCAGAAGTAGATGTCTCTAAGGTGGTACTGGAAAAAGTTTGCTTGAAAATCAAAACAAGATCAAAGCATGCCAGCTGTAGCAAATTAAAATGCACTGAGTGAACTTTACTGAGTGATCATTTTTTACAGTGAAAGTAATGTAGTTATGCATGTTTTCAAAAACACCTGTATAATTTTAATTCCACTAAAAGCCACAAGAATTTGTGTTCCTAATGTTCATAAACCACAAAAACAAGATTTTGTCCAAGTATAGCTACTTTAGTAGAGAGTCAATTTTTCTTTACCAAAACCCATGCAGCCAGATGCAACTACATTACTATAAGGTTGTAAGCCCACTTAATTTTTATTCTGTTTCCACATACATGTTAGAGAAATGCTATCGGTATTGTTGATTGATGAAAAGCTCAACATAAGCCAGCAGTGTGCGCTTGCAGCCCAGAAAGCCAACCGTGTCCTGGGCTGCATCAAAAGTGACCAGCAGGTCAAGAGAGGTGATTCTGCCCCTCTACTCCACTCTGGTGAGACCCCACCAGGAGTACTGCATCCAGCTATGGGGGCCCCAGTACAAGAGAGACATGGAGCTGTTGGAAAGAGTCCAGAGGAGGGCCACAAAGCTGATCAGAGGGCTGGAGCACCTCTGCTATGAGGACAGGCTGAGGGAGTTGGGGTTGTGCAGCCTAGAGAAGAGGAGACCCTGGGGAGATCTAATTGTGGCTTTCCAGTACCTGAAGGGGCCTACAGGATAGATGGTGAGGGACTGTTTATCAGGGAGTGTAGTGATAGGACAAGGGGTAATGGCTTGAAGCTAAAGAAGGGTAGATTTAGATTAGATGTTAGAAAGAAATTCTTTACTGTGAGAGTGGCGAGGCACTGGAACAGGTTGCCCAGAGAGGTTGTGGAGGCCCCATTCCTGAAAGTGTTCAAGGCCAGGTTGGATGAGGCTTTGGGCAACCTCGGCTAGTGGAGGGTGTCCCTGTCCATGGCAGGGGGGTTGGAACTAGATGATCTTTAAGGTCCCTTCCAACCCAAACCATTCTATGATTCTATAATTCACACATAAACTATATGACTAGTATAGAATATAAGAAAATGGTCACGTATGAATTATCACAGATAAGGTAGTATGACTTTCCAAGTGGTTGTTGTGCTCGACAGTTTCATCTGTAGTGAAAAACAATATACTAAGGATGGTTTGTCTGTCTAAGCTATCTGTTTCTTACCCGGTAAAGAAATAGTCTCCTCAAAGAATCAAAATCTCACATGATTGTTTTGGAGGGGAAAAAATTTATTTTTAGCTATGGGCAGGGAATCAACAACAAACAGAAAAGTAACACAGCAATTTTAGCATGTTATTGTGGTAAATTGGAGTACTTAATTTCTGGAAGTCAATGAATGGACATGTTTCTGCAAGAAACAAAAAACAGAGCAGAATGATGACAAAGCAAGGGTGTCACTTCCAGCCAACAAGCTAAGATGAGCAGAAGGAAAATAGTTATTTAGCATTGTACCCATTGTCCTTTATATTCTATAGTAACAGTTTGAAAATATGTATGAGAATTGATTAAAAAAAGAAAACAAGACAGAAAGTCAGTAAGAACAGCAGTTGTTATAATATTGCAGGATTTCACTTCAAAAAATTTTCTTGAGTTTGTTTTGTATGAGATATTTCCATTAAAAATAATTTATTAAAAAGCCTTGCTACAATTTAACAATATTTTTTTCTTATTACTATGATATATTCCAACAGTTATCTCATCCAGTGAAATATTCTATTAATTCATTTTAGAAGTTCATCATTTCTGGAGAAAAAATCTTGAAATACAGGTTTTACCAATAATTTCAACCGGTTATCACATAAATACCAGAGCAGAAATAGAATGATATTGCACAAGAACTAAAACCCCAAGACTAGCTCAAGTCATAAGGTCTTCCTAAATGGGATAATTAGTACTAATCAGTATGAGAAAAAGTAGCATGATTTAGCTGAAGTAAGAATTAAAAACGAATGCCTGTTGTGCTGGAAACTTTTTTCACCTCTTAGAGTTTTTTTCCAGCCACCCTAGATAATGCACGTGCCACACCAATCTACAGCAATGCCTATCTGGTTTAGGGGAATACACGGTTGTACGCATTCGCCAGCCAACTGTCAGGCAGATTTTATTTCCTTCACAAGAGACTCTTTGTTCAAATCAGAGTTACCGTTCTCACTTCCATCCCAGACACCTTTCTTCTTACTTGTTGGGTAAGATGAGCTCCTGTTATTAGAAAGGTGGTCTCCAGTGATTTCACTGAGTCACACTTACATAGGTCTATGCCGATTTATCTCTGAACACCTTTTTTAGAATATAGACTGAAAATAAAACAAGACTGAACTCAAAGGAGCATGAGCTAGCACTTCCAGTGAAATTAAGGATTAAGACCAATTTCATCAGGAAGAAAACAGCAGTGATAAAAGGAGATTTAAAGTGTGACTAGGGAAAATAATTTCAGTTACAAGATGAAATCCCAGATTGGAAACGGTCAGTGAAAATGTCTATGGGTATCAGCGATTATGGATGGCAAGGTTTATCTCAGCCTGGAGTAGTACTCCAGTCTGGAGCACCATGACACATCACTAATATGCACAAATTAGGTGAAGAAAAGACAAAAGCAAATGCTATTGTTAGGTAATGGAAGAAACTGACTTCTGAGAGGAGAATGAAGGAGATAAATTCATATAATTTTGCTAAGTGATTACTAAGGAAAAAAGGTAAAATATGGTAACTACATATTGTAGGTGGATATAAGCACAGAGGAATGAAAGGAATTATTTCAAGAGGCACAACAGACCATAACTACCTAAAGAAGTAATAGCTGACATTAAGAAAAGGATAATTTTGGATGTATATTAGAAAATACTTTCTGATCCATTAGACTCTAACATATTCTTCTGAGGAAAATACTAAAATCCTGGTTATTTAAGAAATTTAGCAATTAGACTGGAAGAAGTAACAGACAATATGCTGAGAAGAACAGTACAGCACCTGCAAGAAAATTGAAAAAAGTTCTATCAGGTCATCTAATTCACCTTAATTTCTATGAAAATTAATGTATGCTCTTTCCCCTTGGTTTAAGTTTTGCTCATCCAGTCATGAAACCTCTTAAATCTCTGGACTCATAAAATGTCTTTCATTCAGGCAGCAGTGCCTCAAAGCTATTCAGGCTAATTAGCCAAGGTCATTTAAATACATTTTGCATGAAGCACCTTAAACTCAGTGTGCCATTTTATATATTTATCAAATTACTAATCAATATGCTATACCACAGTTACTACTGGGCCTTGAGCTACACACAGAATGCCGCATGAATTCAAATTCTGCAAGCTGCTGTCTGCATAAATGAAATTAAAGTGTATGCAGTGATCATTATTTGCAATACAAAAGAAATGAAGAAGTGGCCTAAATGCAGTACATACCACAAATCTGTATTTTAAGTAAATCTTAACTGTGGTGTTGGTTTCTTTTTTTTTCTTTAACAAACCTTGTATTAAACTAGCTTCGATTTCACTTTCTTTCTCCAGCATATTGCCTCCACTGTATTGGTAAAGTAATTTATTCCATCCTCTGTGGAGAGCATGGATCTCATTTGCCAGCATATTTATCTTTCCTGCCACTGCACTGTCATTCATCTGCAGTCTCCACAGAATACCAGACCTGTGCAGAATTTCAATTAGGATTGATTCAACTAAATCCAGGCCACAGAATTGAGGCTGACAGTGTGACCCCCTGAGAATTTAATATGCTGAATCCGAAGAAAAAAAAAAAAAGGTAAAAATACAAAACCGAAAACAGCTAAAACAGCTCAAGTTTAACACCGTAGTTCATTAAGTCCTCTATACATTCTGTTTAATCTGGTTTACAATAGGTTTTTTTCAGACTCTTTGTTTTGTGTGGGTAAACTGCTTTACAGTAGTTTTGATAACCACAGGAAAGAAATTACCATAAAAATCTCTACTCTTCCTTTGAGGTCTAATCAACTCAAACTCAGACAGCTTGTAATGAACAGAAAAATGATTTCCACAGAGACTGAGCTACCTTAAGCTTTCTATTCTGTATATGTATACATTCAAAAATCAGTACAGTGTAGGTACACAGGTAAAATAGCTCTTTTATTGGATACTTGATTTGACAGACTTCCAGTGGTTTTCACTGTGATCATTGACAGACTTAATCTGCTTGTCAGTTAAATGTCCTAAAAGAATTTCTTAAATAATTTGTGGTTATTAGAATGGTTTTGCGGGCAGCTAAACTACAGAAGAAGAGTAACCTGAGAGGTCTTTTTACCTGTAATATGTATGTACTATTCAAGTCCTGATTTTCTATTAGCTGCTGTACATAACATGTGACTTACTTTGATTATACACCAGAAGCAGCTCTATGTGCATACTCAGTTTTACTCTAAAGCATTACAGTAGAAAAGAGAAACAATAACAATTCCATGTTTAATTAGGTTTTTTGTTGTCATTAGAGAATTCTCTTGATTACATTTTCCCTAAAGATCAAATTTTAACCACTGAAAAACATACAGCTATAAACTCCCACATGATTTAATATAAAAGGTAAGATAAGAACACACGTATAAAACATTTACCAAATGTAAAACCAAACACAAGAGTAAAAGAATACAAATGGAGTGGGGAAGTATTGGCACACACACATATTTATGTTAAATAAAGTGCGAGTCAGCTGGAACTGGATGAAATAATTAAAAGAGACATTGATTTGTGCATACAGATACCACATCAATGAGTGCGGCATAAGCAAAGCAATGAATTTATATTTGGGTTTCTTTTTTTTATTATTATATTCTGAAATTTGGTCACAAGATCTACACGTAACTGCAGTGAAGGGGAAACTGCATTAGTACCTAGTGTATTACATTAGTACAATAGATCTGTGTCTTCTGTCTGTAAGTGTAGGGTAGGGTAGTGGGGTACACAGGAAATCATGCTCCCAATATATTCTTCGATCATCAGTTCTTTCCATGATTCTTCTGAGGTACCAGTTTACGACTGTAATCAATTCAAATTTTTCTCCGGTAGCGCATATGTCTAGAAATACTAGAATAAGCACATTCCAAAGCATAAATATTTTTCTTTGTTCTTTCTTTGTGGAGTGGCTGAAGTAATACAGGTGTGTTATTACACTGCTTATGGATGTCATTCAGATACAACAGAGAATTGTACAGGATGAGAATGTAATAACAGGAATCAAATTAAATTGAAGATGATACAGGGGAATTTCGCCATCTTCCTTAATTTGTCTAGATTTGATCTTGCTCTTCACTGACCATAAATCAGACTTTTCATCCTCTGGGCATTTATCTGACTAATAGTCATTTATTTCCCAGTTCATAACCTGAAACTGAGATGCAGGTGTCCTGTTCAGAGGTTTATTCCAGTTCAAAGATATAGCTATTATCTTTAACAAATGCTTCCTATCAAGAGGTCTCTGTATCATGGCACTCTTTATGCCAATAAGAGTTCATCTAGGGAAACTATTTCCCTAGGAGAGTTACTATGTGTTATAGTCAAAAGGAATAATAAACTAAAATATTGAAAGGAAACCATTGCTGGTGGAAATTTTGGCAGCTTATCTACTGTTTCTTGTCTTGTGACATAGCACCAGATACACAAAGATCGATACTTTATTTTCCCACTTGGGGTTATCTCAGAATCAACCTGACACAAAGTCCCATTACGGAAAATCACCTAGGTAGTGCCTCATAAACTGCCTAGTCATTAGTCTCTGTGGATGACCCAGGCATCTAGGTCAGAAGTAACCTGTTGTTCCTCAAATCCTACACTTACCTATCTTTAAAAACACGTGATTTATTTGACCCGCTCTAGTTCTTAGATATCACTGGTTCTGGAATTCATACGGAAAAACAGTTGTGGTTCCAAAATTACTTCATGTAATTTTAAAGTACTGTGGGTGGGCTTCTATGAAAGACTGATGAGAGGAAGGTTTCGCCTTACCTTTTACCTTCATTTGACCTACCTACTTTTTATTTAACATACTTTTTGTTTTATATTGCTTATACCCTTTATAAGTACCATTTTAAGAATCAATCAGAATCGATTTTTTTACAAACACTTAAGAAAAAGTACTGCATACATCTGTCTTCACTGTGTCATCCACTATTTTCTCTACTTTGTGATAAGTAATGTATTTTGTTCTTTCAATCTATTTATACATTTTTTCTTATTACTTTTTATCACTTGAAACTATTTCTTGTTGACTTATCCTCTCTGATTGGTCTATTATTCTTGTTCTATTACCTTACATTCAGATCTTTTCCATTCTTGTTTAATTTCTTTTTGTTTTCCCAAGTCCTAAAAGTGATCTGATATAGTCACATAGATATTTTACTGTATTTTCTGTCTATACTTCTCACCAGGGAAGTTTGCTGTTACGCTTTTAATAAGGTTGCGTACTTTGACTGACACCTTTACTGTACTATTTTACCACTAGATCATATTTCCAAGAGACCTTGTTTCATTTTCAGTGATTTTATTGAGGTTTTTCTGTTTTAAAACTTTAGTGACACCACTTTATTTAAAATATTAAGAAATCACACTCCTATCTTTACGAACTAAAGTAAATAAGCAAAGACAGAAAAAGTGAGCCTATACTTTTTCACTTGCATCTATATAGACATACCTAGTGCTGATCAGCTTCATGATATATTTCTATTACTTTTGCTATATCAATCAGGGTGTGATAGCACATTTTATTCACAATACATATCATTTATCGAAGTCATTTTTAGATCTTTTTTGCAGTTACTGTTTGCTCAGAATAAGATTTTCAAAGGTACATCAACCCAGTTTACTTTTCCAATTCAAACTCACTTTCTCTATTGCTGAATGCCTTTTACTGTATTAAATATAGTCTTTTCAATAAAAAGAAAATCCTTCTCTTATTAATGTCCATGGCAATTTTATATTGACTTCAGTGGGCCCTGGATTAGGTAGCAGACACAGAGAAGTTATGAACAGATAAGTATGAAACAAGGGTGATGATTGAGGCTGTAAAGTTTCTAAGTATTTTGTCTACTCGAAGCTCAGCTCAATCGTCACTATAGTAATCCTATTAAAGCACTACTCTTCTTTCGACTTTTAAATAGATAGAACAGTGATTCCATCAAATGTGCTAGAACACTTCCATGAATCCAGAATATGCTGAATAATACAGTTACTGCAATATTGTGTTCCTGGAATGTATGTAGAGCACAAAGACAATGTTTCCTATCTGAAGCCACGTAGCTAGATATACCGGACCTCATTTTTGTCTCATTTCTTTTTTACAATGGAATAGTTTGATTTCATTCTACAGCTTTACCAAAAGAAAAAAATAAAAAAAGTAGGCACATTATTCTAGGATATTCCCACTCCCACAGTGAGAGTAGTAGAGGAGAGAGATAAGAGCCAGGAATGTTGCAATGAAAGACAATTAAGGACATTGGACATCTGTTGATTGGAACTAAGTTTCATTATTTCTGCAGTTTACTGAATGGGTTGATGGGGATTGCTTTTCTTTAGAGATATATTTTAAAAAGGACAACACAATTGCAGAAATAGTCTTATGATGGCATGGCCCCACCAGTCATTCCCTACCCAATACTGAAAGCATCAGAGTTTCACCATTCCATGGTTTAGTAAGACTTTTTTCCTCACAGAGTGTACTCCAGAGCACAGATTATTTCTTTCAGCTGAGCTCTGGACATGATTTGCATATTATCATTCAGCAACCCCTTGCCAATGCAGCCAGTAATGGGGAAATTCCAAAATGTGCAAGATGTCAATTAGTCTAGACTACTGGGGGCATATAAATTATCAGGGTGCAACTGCACTTGTCAATATACTCACACATGAGGAAAATATGTCCTCCAGTCTGAAATCCTTAGAATCTTTATACATCTTAACAGACAAGAAGAGATGCTGCCTGAATTATAAAAACTATAAATAGTCAAAGTTCCTCATTAAATCTAAATTCATCACATGATAAGTCATATATCTATATATCCATAACACACCCAGGTGAAAATGCATATTTTTAAAGGCTGCATACTTCAGAAACATATTAATTTTTTACTGGAGATTGCCTGCTAGTATATATTGAGTGTTGATATAATAAAATAATAATAATAAAAAAATTAATAGATACAGTTAATAGTTAACTCACAGTCAACTTTCCATTCCAATCATACCTAAATTGACAGCTAAAGTAAAGCATGTATCTAATGAAAACCAACTATTCTGAGCATCCAAAGCAACCAGAAAAAATATCCATGGTCTAAATTTAAAACCTCTATGGAAAAAAAAAAATATATATATACTTACTGGGCTTTTTCCTCAGTAACATTACTATAAGTTAAGCTCAGGTGTGACTATATAGCACACTAACTATACTACAGCGATTTCCCATGTGGATATTAGGAATGCATAATAACAGTATAATAAGAACAAATTGAACTGAATCTTTCCTTTGGTAAAACAAAATTTAGTAGAAGTTGTCTTAGCCAAGGGAAAAAACATGGACAAAATGGAAAAAAAAAAACTAGATTAATGTATTTACATAAAATTATTTGAACTTCTAAAAAGTGGATTGAATAGTACGTGTTCTTTAATAATGCATTTGATGATTCACTGGGACAAATTATCTCATATATTATTCACAAATATTATTCAAACATGTCTAAAAAATATCCTGTAAAAAAGCTATGGCTTCAAGTCTCTAGTGTGGTCTGCAGTACCACATTCATATCTCTGTGAATCCTGACTACTGCTGCTCCATCAGTCCTTTAGGAGATGACACTTGAGAGTCAGATGGGTTCTAATTAGTGAGGTGCCATTGTAATATTGCATTCTGTTAAAAAACCTCAGGGTTTGGCCCTCTATCTTTCAATGTTGTACACTCAGAAAAGTGCTATGTTTAATAAATTTCAGACATATAGCTTCCATTTGGTTGCTGAAAGTATCTATTTTTTTTCCATAGCAACACTACTAAAGCAGAAGAAACTCCTTCAATAATTAGCAATAGTGGCCACATATTACTAACAAGAAAACTTGATTTCAAATATTTTACACTTTTGACAGAGCGCAAACGTAAAATGCAGATTGTAGACAAATATTTTCATGTTTGTTGTTCCCACCTCATTTGATGTGAATGGAATTCATACATTTAAACATGCTGATATCCCTTTAATCATTTATCTCCAGGCAAAGGTAGCTAGAGCTTATGCTATGTCAAGTATATCCCTCCTAAGCATACATTTTCATGGCTTATGTCAGCTCTAGGTAATGAGTGTTCTTGTTATAGCCATGTGTATGCAGACAGATTTTCGCTCTGAGGACCGCAGAGACTATTCTTCATATTATTCTGACTTCAAAATCAGAGGGAGACCTTTGAGGTTGCAGCGTAAAGTGAGATGATGCATAAATTGTCCCGTACACACACATACTCAGGGAAAGATGCAGTCTTTCACAAGCTTAAGTGAAACTTGTGGTCCCATTCAAGACGGCTGAAGTCAGCTCCTCTTCTAGCTAAACCTAATACATATTGGAAACTTCTCATGTCAAACTTCCTCAAACATGAATCAGACATGGCATTTATACATATACCTGTATATATAATGTCCAGAGAATGGTACACACTTTGCATATAAGAAGACAACGCCTCCATTCAAAGGGTTTTTCTAACCATGGTCCTAGAAAGAACTACGTGCGTGCCAGCCTTCCCAAAGAGCAATAATGCCTTTGTATTCCTTGGGGTTACTCACGTGCACTCACTTATTTCTCGACAGAATATTTTAGAAGCTAGGTAAACCACAAGCAGATGGCAGACGTAACAAACGGGTGAATAAGCTAGCATTAATGTTCAGCACAGATCTGATCCAGCCCTTTTGAACCCCGTGGAAGTCGATGTCAGCTGAACTAAATCTTTCTCCTTCTGAACGTCCATGGGATGAATAATGGTTTAATTCTTTTTCTCATTCTAATTTTAACAAAATCTCATGCTAAAGTGCTAAGGAAGAAAAGTAACAAGAAACTGAAAAAGCTGATGAAAATTGATTTTTGAATGATTGCTTGATCAGAAAGGAAAAATATAAACAACATAATTAATAGTCTTATCTTTAAAACCTGTTAATTAATAGTTGCATGTGTTCTTCTTGACTATAGGAAATAAATATTATTAACAAGCCCACAATATTCAGTTATGGTGTACATGGGTGCAACATCACAAATTTCTTAGGACACACTCATTCGTATCATGTCTGAATTTGTCCCCAGCGATGTAAGATGGTTTTGATGTTCCAAACATTCATGGAATAAAATACCTAATGAATGATTCTGAGAAGCCAAAGATGACAAAAAAGCATGTTGCAGAAGGCTCAAACTTTGATAGAAAATGTTGGGAGTTTCTTTCCTTTCTGATTGGATACCTTCCACATGGATGAAAAACATGCTAAATTATTTACAGATAATTACATAGCTGTGCTGTTGCTAAAATATTAAGACACCATTGTCCCACAGGAGAAATTGTGACAGACATTGGCACATCAGCTAATGAATAGCTATGGGGTAATGGAAAAAAAGAGCTACCACAAGACCCCAGTATTAGGAAACAGAATGTCTGTAAGTAATCCACTCTCAGAGAAAAATGTCACTTTCCTTTTCCCCATCCCTCCTACTAATTGCGTATAGAACAAATGTTCAACATTTGGTAGATGTTGCTCAAAGGCAATTTTTTCTGGAAATAGTCTCAAGGCCTCCTCCACTCCTTTTTCATTATAGGAAACTATGACCTAGAAATACTGAATAATAACCTTTCAACCAAAAATGTTTTCAAATACTTGCAAAAGACTGGGCAGCTGTTTTGGAGAAATGATGCATCACTACCAACAGAGGGATACAGTTCTCATGAGGTATTTGAAGTTATGGGGTGTTGTTGTTTCACTCCCAGGATATATATACAGCCAGTATAAGAGCATCACAGAATTGAACAGCAAGCCCACATTTTAAACAAATATTTAAACATTAAAACTAGCTATCATCTGCCAAATTTCACCTTTTATTTAAGTCAGTTGAAAGAATGGTATCTGGAATATTTATGCTGAAAAAATACTTGGCAATTATTGAAAAGTAAAGATTTTCAAGATCTGTGTTCTCAACTATTATTGTCTTTTTAAGAAGAGAAAAACTTCCTTTAGCCTAGAATTATGGGATTGAATGCAGTCCAAAGGTACCCTTTAAAATAGGTACCTACTTTCATAGGACACATTGCAGTACATAGAAGAGGGAAAAGCACATCACTGATAAAAAACTAATCCTCATAAACTCTTTACGTAATTCTGCAGAACCACGTATATTAGTGCTAATCCTAAGGATCTATATGGCCTCAACCTACCATAAATGATAGGAATCTATCTTTAAGACACCATATTGTGCCACTTATCTAACATGATAGTCACCTGCATGTTTATAGTATTAGTACAAAACCAGTTCATAAAGAGGTCATCTGTTCAGCAGGCAGATTAAGCAGAGTCTCAACCAACATTAAAGCAAATAAAATGTAAGCACATCCTTGAAGTATATGTTTACATTCTTTTCTGAATAGAAATTAAAGGCTTAAAAAGTTTAAATTTCTGGTTTGGGGATATAACTGATATTTAAAAAAAAAAAAAAAAAAGAATATGCCAATATATAAATGTGCAATGAGGCCTATAATTCTGTGTTGGGTTTGCATGGCAAGGTTTTGGTAGCAGGGGGGCTACAGGGGTGGCTTCTGTGAGAAGCTGCTAGAAGCTTCCCCCATGTGTGACAGAGCCAATGCCAGCCAGCTCCAAGACAGACCCACTGCTGGCCAAGGCCAAGCCCATCAAAGCCTCTGTGATAACATATTTAAGAAGGGAGAAAANGTGAGAGGGACTCCATGCTGGAGCAGGGGAATGATGAGAGGAGTCCTCTCCCAAGGATGAAGAAGTGACAGAAACAACGTGTGATGAACTGACCGTAACCCCCATTCCCCATCCCCCTGTGCTGCTGAGGGGGAGGAGATTTGAAGCCGGGAGTGAAGTTGAGCCTGGGAAGATGGGAGGGGTGGGGGGAGGTGTTTTAAAATTTGATTTTATTTCTCATTCCTCTACTTTCTTCTGTTTGGGAAAAATAAGATTAGTTTCCTAAGTTCAGTCTGTTTTGCTCATGACGATAATAAGCGAGTGATCTCTCTCTGTCCTTATCTCGACCCACAAAGCTTTTTGTTACCCCTTTTCTCCCCTGTCTAGTGAAGGAGGGCAGTGATAGAGTGGCTCTGGTGGGCACCTGGCCCCCAGCCAGGGTCAACCCATGAGAAATTCCCCCTGGGAATCAGAGTAAACCAGTTACCTAGCATTCACATATTCCTTTGAAATCATCCCTCTAACAAAGCACATTTCTGTGGTACTGAGCTACACAAATGTGAAAGGTGTCACTTACTGCTCTGAGTAGATTCATCAGTTTGGACTAAATTGTATTATACCATAAAGTTAATACCACTTAGTGTGGTGAAATGCACATAATAAGTAAAAAGGGAAAATATAGTAGCAGAAAGTCATGCAACTTTCAATATGATTCAAATGTTGGGAATAAGGCATTTCTTATAGCAGAAAATTTGGAGATAGTGATGCCTTTTACCTCCCACCCAAAGTCAAACAATGTCTCCTTGCATTTGTTGCTGTACATTGCACGTTGCTTTCAACTGGGTTTTATGCCATTGTACTTTGTCTCGTGTATGTCATGATAAAAGGTGACATGACTGTCAGTTTTTTTAAGTCAACAGGAATGAATATTCACATGACTTGAATCTTTTTCTATTATTGGTTCCTGGTGAATATTAGCCTATTGGGATATCCCTCTGTGAACAGCACTCAAAAAAAATACTGTTTGGAAACAATTCTGCTCAAATTCACCACTTAAAATTTTTGTCCCTTGCCTAAGTTTGAAAGAAAGACACCATAATTTTTTCCTCAGCTACAAATTGTGATGCATCTTAGTGGTTTATGATTTCAGTTGAAAATAAAGCAGCAAGAATAGATTTGTTCTGAAGAAAAAAAGAACCTTGCCTGAAAATATTTTTAAACAGCAAGGTATACAGCTAGAAGAATTTCTCATTACAGGGAAATTTGCAAGAGTTTGCCTACTAGTTGAAAAGTAACTTCCTGGAAGCCTTTAGCATAGGATTCCTAACACTGGCTACAAACTGAATAACCCTCTGCTTTAGTAAAAAAATCCCAGAAAGGACACAAGTTCAAATGCCTTCTACTCTCTTAAATAGATACTTTCCAAGCTTTGTCTCTGCTGTCAAAAAAAAAAGTGAGATTATACTATAATACATGCATTAGCTACCTTGCTGCAAGTCCTCAGGGAGGCCAGGCACTGCAGTTTTAAATGAGATAAACCAGCGGTGAGAAGTGTTGACATCAGCTATATCACGGAGAAGACTGCAGACGTGTGACCTTCACTGTGATTTCACAATGAGGTGACAATGTCCAGTGACCTTGTCACATCTCTACCATTTCCACCCCTGTGAAAGAGGGGCCACAGCACTGGTCAGTCTGAGAAGCCGGACTGTAGCTTAGCACCAAAGCAATCACCTGATATGAGAGGAGAGCTGCACCCAGGCCTTGCTTTCCTCCCCCTTCTTCTGAGTCTTCCATTACCCCCCTGAAATACAGTTGCTTCCACTGGTTGCAGATAGCACAGTCCAGCCTTTATTCCATTTTATGAAAGAGAAAAAGACACCTAGACAGTTTTGTTCCTGCTGTTTATTTGCAAACTTTTTGCTAGCTCAAGCAATCTTTTAGAAGGAACATTTCCAAGATATATTAAAAACTGGAAACTGATACTCTTGAAGAATCTCCCTCCAAAAGTTAGGAGTCGGGGCAGACAGCTTGTTTATAGCTTCATGTATGTTCCATTTTCACTGCTCTGAAAACACGACTTAGTATGTACATGCTCTATATTTTCTCTGTCATTTTCTAACATGTCAGCCTAAGAAAATGGAAAAATATTAAACACAGTAACCCTGTAAATTTCATGACCACAAATGTATAAGAGTCAAATGTACACTGATTTAATAAGTGTGGAAGATGGAAGAGAACACACAGGTAGGAAAATAATCAGGACTCTCTTCATGTGGGTACTAAAGTCTAGCCTGAGATTTACTTGTCAGTGTCATCGATAAAAAGGATAATTAATGATGCCTGAACTTAAAAGATAAAGTATACTGTTGGATTTTGTTAATTTTCTTGGAATGAGGAGCAATAATAGACTAGCCTAGTTTCTGCTGCCTTGAAATTCTTTCCAGCTACTGCCCTGCATGAAAATACACAACATGGAAAAGTAAAATACAGAGTGTGAAATCTGGCATGAAGAATTAGCCAATGCCAACCCACCACATGTAGGAATAAGCCATTGCATTGACATTATTTAAAATACAGACACAAAAGTAAGCATCAAAGAGAGCAAAGAGGGTTCTCATCACCTCCTATCCACAGCAAAGCTTTTTTGATCATAAAATTTGAAAAACTCAAAAGGATAATACCTCTATATATTTAAAATAAATTACATAGGAAACAAAATAACAACTTTCTCCCTTTCAGGAATGATGAAGTAGTTCCCTTAAAGCTAAAAGAAAATTTCAAACATTTGGCTGTGTTGTTCTCACTGCATTGCATCCCTCCATTAGCAGTGCAGAGCACAGGCGGTGCTAAGTGGTGGGGAGGTTACTGGCCATGGACCTGCTCTCCTTCCCACTCCTCCCGAGCTGGCTGTATCTGATCCTTCCAAAAGTTGGCTCGATTTGTTTTCCTCCAAAAACTGCAGCACTAAACCACTATGAAATAAACACAATGTGTATGGGATGTTTAAATATAGCCAATAAAACAAGGCAGCTGTGTACAGTGTATGATGGTTGTTGCATTGAATAAAGCAGAATAACATCTTGGATTTGGCACTCATCTGACCAAAAGACCGCACCAACATAGGTATGCCTCAAATATTTTTACAAGAAATTTCATCCTTGGAATAAGATTCCACTGCCATCAAAATTTTTATAGAAACTTGAATGTACACATAGGGGGAAAATCCAGAACTTAGACTTTTCTAATGCCAATAGCTTTTTTGAAAAATTGTAGTCCAGTTCTAATTCTCTAATTCTAATTCTAATGAAGAATGAAAATTTGGCTTTTTTTCTTTAAAATCTGTATTCAGACATAACCTTTCCTACTGCTCTTTTCTTATTGTACTTATACAATTATATTTTCTTATTATACTTCATTAACAAGATATTCCCTGACAAAAATCCTCTATGCAAAAATCTTGATTGCTTAAAAAAACCCCAATTTTGTATTAGAACAATTGCTTGAAAATATTAAAGACTGCAAATGAAAAGAAACAAAGATGACAGAATAGAGTGGTTACTCACTGTTTATGCGATGGTAAAGCTTGTTTCCACTTCATAAGATCAAGATAATTTCTCACACAAATAATATAGTAAATCTTCCATTTTTCTTTCATTATAATCAATAGAAACCATAATCACCTCAAGTACATGATAAGTGACTCTGTCAAATCACATTTGTTTTTATCAGCTGGTATTTTAGGAGATTTCTTGATCCTGACCGTTCTTTTGCAGGTAATAATCTTTTTTAATTTGCACATCACTGCTTTCATGCTTGATGGCCTCTCAGTTAATGTTCACTAAAACAGATAAATCGATTCTACCACATTCTTCCAATGATGACAGTTTATCCTTGTTCTACACACATGAGTATTTTGATTTAATTTTACACATTAGTTGATCATGGGAGCACTTGCACAGCCCAAACTTTGCTTGTACCGCCTGGGTAAGACCAGCTGGTAGGAAAGAAATGTAAGCGTGAGCAGAGTACACAAATGGAGTACCCCAAACTGTCTGAAAGGTCATGTCTCCAATACTGATCAAGCTAAAGAAGCATTAGCTGGATTAAGCTGTAACTGGGGAACTTCAAGGAGACTTTTGAAACAAAGGAGTCAGCTTCAAAAGAAGCATGAAGTATGAAAATATGTTACAGTGGGAAGAGACCTTGGAGTGGAAACCAGAGGAGTGATGCTGCACCGCTGACGGTCACCCTGCAGAGCCAGGTGGAGCAGGGTCCCCATGGGACACTGGCAGCAGCTGGCACCCAGCTAAGGGAGTGGCAGAGCCGGGGTCACAGGCAGGGACAAATGCCCAGGTGTGCCTGTTGGGTGGGGGGCATTGGTGGGCAACTGTATTGGGTCTGGCTGAGATGGAGTTATTTTTCCCCATAGCATCCTCCCCAGTGCTGTACTGTGGATCGGTAGCGAGCAAGGTGTTGGTAACACACCAGGGTTTTGGCTGCTGCCGGGCCGTGCTGGCACAGCACCGAGACCATCTCGCCAGTGTTCCCCCCTCACCAGTAGGCTGGAGGTGGGCAAGATCTTGGGAGGGGACACAGCCAGGACAGCTGACTCCAAGTGACCAAAGGGATATTCCATACCATATGATGTCTGCTCAGCAATAAAAGCTGAGAGAAAGGAGGAGGGAGAGGGGACATTTGTTATTTATAACATTTGTCTTCTGGAGCAACAGATAAGCATACTGAAGCCCTACTTCCCAAGAAGTGGCCGGACATTGCCTGCTGATGGGAAGTAGAGAATAAATCTTTTCCTTTGTTTCTGTACACAATCTTTGCTTTTGCTTTATTAAACTGCCTTTATCTTGACCCACAAGGGGGTTTTTCCATCTTATTTCTCCCCTCCCTGTCCTGCTGAGGAGGGGAGTGATAGAGCAGCTTGGTGGACAGCTGGCATCCAACCAAGGTCAACCCACCACAGGAGCAGAGAACAGGAGCATCCACCTCTCCTAGAGCTGGGGTGTGTGAGCCAGAGAAGACACCCACTCTGGAGAGTGGGGGTGCTGGTAGCCCATCCAGCCAATGATGCTGTCTTGCTGATATTGAACCTGAATATATAGTTCACTGGTTGCTGGTTAATTACATGTCATTGATAATTCAATAAACCACTTTGATCATGATTCGATTTAAACTGCATGAACTGAGCAGTGTTTTCCTGCAACAGCTGGTGTCTTTCTGTCTGTTTTGAACAAGCAAGGAAATGTTGATGGTAACTCTTATTAAGCAGAATACTGATATTTAAAATTTGAAAAGGTCTTCCATTCATTATGAAAAATTCATTAATTTTGTTACAATAAGAATGCTGAAACACTAACAAGCGTAGCTTTAACATCCTTACTAAAGGACAGAAGTTCAAGGAACTAATCAGATTAATAATTTTCTCATAAATTCTTAAATATATCAATCCCATTGATAATCCCACATCAACTTCTAATCAGTGAACAATGCTCAAAGACAGTAATAAATCCACATCATCAGTGAGACATGTTGCAAGTCACCAATGTTTGTCCTCTGGGGTTTTTGCACCAATCAGTGTTCAAATCAACACTCATTGACTGTTACGGCAACTTCCTCAGCCTTCTGAATGATGAAGTGGTCAATTACTGCTATCCTCCTTACACATGGTTGATGTAGTCTGTGCATGAACGCACTGGACATGTTTTGGAATCATACTGTGCAGAGAACTGAATTTTTAATTTGACAACCAGGTAAAAATCAATTAATTATTGATTTAGGTAGATTAGGCACTTGTTTATCTTTTCCCAATAAAAAAGGTTCACTTTGTTCATTGCTAAATGTACATAAAGGCTATACATTCATAAAACCTGAGATGAAAAGCAGTACCTCACTTTTCTACTTTAGGATGCACATATGTTGAGACCTGAATTAAAATCTCTGTCTAATTTAGAATGGAAAAAGATCAAATTAATGTTGTTCCCTTCTACAGAAAGTGATTCTGCCAAGGTGATGTCAGTTAAATGTTCTCCATATAAAGTTGTTCAATGCCACTGGTTAAAGATTCATTGGACCAGACAGAAAAATGAGTGTGATTCAGACACTGTAGTATGGATATTACGGGACCCACCCAGGGATAGGACCCCAAGTTTGAACTCATTCTGGTCATGGTTCTTCATCACTTATATCCAGATCACTAGAAAATAAATGTTCATTCAGGGATCCTCTATTACTTAAACTGATGTGTTGACAGTATAGATGCATAATATTGCCCCTATAAAGTTTACAGATCATCCATTGTAATGTTTATATACAACTGACTTCAATTCTGTTGTAGGCACTGTGGATAGCTGATATGTATTTGGAAAGTGTTGATGCAGTGATATTGTTCTGTGAAGAAAATATTTTTATTCCCCAAACCTACATTTGAGGGCGTTCTTTGTAAATTGCAATGATTGGCCAGTCATCGTGCTTCAAGCAGTTTGTTGTAGTCTTTTAAATTTTACCAGAACTGAAAACTAAGTCAAGAAGCTTAATTGCAAGGGCAATGGGTTCAGAACTGTAAACTCTTTCAGTCCCTCAGCTCTGCTGAGTTATTGCATTGTTTCTTGCAAGACCACCTGTACAAGAAGAAACGTAAGATTAATGAAGGCTTTTAAGTTCATGCAGTATCAACCTCCTTTTATAAATCCACTGCTAGCAGAAAAGATAAATAAAGTGAAGACATTGGAATGCTTATGAGAGTTCTCCTCTCTGCATCCACAGTTACACACCTGTTTAACCAAATCTGCCACCATGTAAAGTCAGCAGCGTGCAAGTATATTAAAGGAACTACTCACATTGTGCAAAAAAATTAGCCTGGCTGCACATTTTTGGAAGATCAGGCTACAGTCAGAGAAAATTTACAAATATAGGACAGTTATAAAAGATGAAATGAAAAAATTATGCTGCTTCAGGAAGATGTGCAGTAAAATGAAACTTTTGGATATGCCACAGTCTAAAATGAGCCAACCAAAGCTTATAAATGATTGAAGAACAAGCTAGTCGAGGTCACAAAGGACATTTCCTCTGCCTGATATTTCGTAATTGCCTAATATTATTACACTGATAGAATCCTGGAGCAAGACATCAATTAATATATCTTAAGACACACAAAAATTTACTTCATAAATGAACTGCATGTGAAAACTGGAGACTGAAATAGAAAACTATGCAGATATATTGTAGATGTAATTATACACTAAAGGCCATGTCAAGGTCAAAAGCCTCCCTACAAAGAACTGAAGTTGTAGCTATACAGGTAGGAACAGATGGACTCTGTCCTGGTCAAACAGTTCCAGAATTTGGAGTTTGTGGTGAATAACTAAGTGTGACCTCAAATTGTGATGTTGCAACCAAGGGCTTAACACAAGCCACCAGTAAATAGATAAGAAACTAGTAAGTAGCCAAACAGATGAGACTTTACTTCCATGTATGGAGCTGGTGAGATAGATATTGGAATATTGTATCCCGTCTGTCATGATTTTAAAAATATTGAAAAGCTGGGAAGAATTCAGAAGAAACTAAAAAGTATATGTGAGGGCTTTGCAAACTTTACAGCAAAAGACAGTTTGTTCTCTTATCAAACAGATGCTTAAAAGTCCTTCTTGATTAAAAAAAAACCCAAAAAACTTTTTTAGTGTAATACATAGACACACAAATGTCTCATGTCAGAAAGATAAGATGAGATAAATTCAAGCCAGAAGTCAGTCTTTTTATTTCAATGGTAAACGTGATTCACCATTAACATAACCAACAGCAGCAGATTTTCCACTTGTCAAGACACTGAAAACAACTTCTTTTTCCCCTAAATTTCCTAAAAGAAAATTTTGATTCTTTGCTTAAAAAAACTTCTCTAGTTCATTTTAAAAACCCAAAAAAGTATTTTTCCTTATTTCTCTGTTCAATATTTTCTGAAAACTTGTGTCAATTTCTAAACAAAACTGTTATCAAAATGGAATTATTTCTTATATTCAAATATTAAAACATTATATTTTTATTTTCCTAAATACATTTCCATTTCCTATGCAGATCTCTAGCTATCACTTGCATAATTTTCTAGAAACGTATTTTTCTACCCAGGTTTAGTTCCAGAGGAATTAGCGTAAATATGTGCGTTAACTGTAACCATGACACAGAGATTTTCCTGTGAGATAAGAGGGCTGTAGATTTTTGCAAATACAAAATGCAGGTGTTCTCCATACCCAGAATTCAAAGAGTTTCTTTCCATAATACTCTCAAATGCTCATGAAACCTGGGGATGCCACATCCTGTGGTATCATAAACAGCTTACATTTCCTCCCTACAAATGAGTAAAATGTAACAAATTTAAGACCTTGGCAGCTTGATAACCTCTCTGGTTTATATTTCTGCACATCTCATCTCTGATATATGCAGAAAGATGCCTTTTTACAGTTTGGTCATCCATACTAGTGATAGTGACCTTAGGGTTAGCTTATGCAGGCTTTATTGAAGCTTTATTAATTGCTCTTTGGAAAAGTCAGGGACATAAATAAGAGTGATTGCTGCTGTAACAGCAAGAGATGATCAGTTACTATTCAAAAAAGTTGGCAGGATAACAGAGAAACTTCTAAAGAAAAATCAATTTAACAAGACTTCTAGATTTCTTTATGTTTGCTCACCTCACCACTAAATCCCAAAGCCAAAGAATTTAAATATATCTATTAAAGAGTGCACCAGCATGAAGTAAATTTGGAAATCAAGTTTGTAAGTACAAGTTTGGGAAACTAGGCAGAGAAGAACTTAACACGATGATTATCACACCTCCTCAGCAAAAGGATAAAATAATTTATTTTGTTGGGACTAAGCCTATGGCAAAAATGCTTTGCATTAGCATTTTGCATGTCTCTATTGCAGGTCCCAAAAAATTCAACTTTCTTAAGTCTTTTGTTAAACTCAATATCCTGTTATGGATAAAAAGTCAAGCAAAGAATTTACCATTAGTCTAATTAAATTCTTAAAATATAACTAAAATGTTACAAACAACTATTACTATTAGTCCAGTTATAGAGATAATTACACACTTTAAATGCAAAACAAATTGATTAATGCTACTACAGTTAAAAGTTGTTATCCAGCAAAATCTCCCTTATATACCTCTTTTTTCTGATGTTATCCCCACCCTTCTGCTGCTCCTTTGGTCTTAAGGTCAACAGATTTCGTCAGGTGGGAAAAGGCTTGGAAAGCTGGTAGAACCCTGGGGTCTTCAGCAAGAGGAGTGTGATGTTGATGACAGAGGAACAGGATGTTGCTATTGACAGTTTTCCCTTCCTCCTCACTCCTGTGTCCACTTGGGCACATATTTCTAAGGGGGTTTAATGTATTTTAGACCTTGGTCTTTTTTTACTGGTCTATAATTTCATGTTACAGCCAATTTTGCTTTATATTGTGCATTGTAAATGTTAGAGAATTATTATTCACCCTTTTTGTTACCCAAAAAATGGCTTTGTCCAGCTCCTAAGTTTGTAACTCTTTTAGTAAATGACCAATGCATGGCATCTCTGTTTATCAGCCAATATCCACACCTACAAGGTCTCTGATGTCAACCCAAATCTGTAGTCCTTTACACTGCATCATAGTTATACTGCAGAAATAATTCACTCTTACAGAGCACAATGAATTGTTATGCCTGCCAGCATCAGAATTAATAACGATAGGAATTATTCCACACAGTTATACAAGGTAAATAGAACCAAAACAAACTAGTTGACTGGTTTTTAAGCAATTATTGTTACAACTAAGCAAGGTAAACCAAAACTCCAATCAAGCCAAACCAGACCAGACAAAGCAAGCCTGACAGCCAGAGGCCTCTTGATGCCTGTGCTGTTCGCCTATTACAGAGCCAACGCTCTGATAGTAGAGGTGTCAGTTCTGTGTTTGTTGGACTACAAGGATACTCGTTACCCTTTTAACATTCTTTCCACCAGGAAGTGGATTTGTTACAAGACTATAAGAGCATTTTTGTGCATCCTGTACATCTGAATGTCCAAATCTGATCTCTACACTGACAAAACCCCACTTTATGCAAATCTTTCCAGCTATAGGCTAGTCCTTCACCATGCTCCAAGCTCCTTCATCTGCTCTCATAACTGTGAGAGCTAATCCTTGACCTTTCTAAACCGTTGGGAACCACCATATTCACTGTTGAGGTGAATATTGCCCATGAGTTGCAAAAACTTATCTGACAGATTTTTCAGAGGTGTCCTTTCCATTGACCAATGCTAGTTAGAAGGCCAAACCCCTGACTAGTCCTTGGTCAATTTTGCTTCTCCAAGGAAAATCCCATTTTGATCTGGTATCTTGAAATACTGGCAACAGAATGCTTCTCACAATATGGGCTCCCACCTGCACATTATCCCTGTGTGCTTCCTGCAGTCTTGAGATGAAAAGGTAGCAAAAGAGTTTTACACATTTCTGCTTCCCTGAGGAAACAGCAGATTTTCTACTCTGTAGACAATAAGGAAGGGATCTGTGATTTTGACTTTCAGTTTAAATTTAGGCAGGTTAAACCCTGGTGCAGACACAAGACACAATGTGAATGAGCCATGGGATAGGCCAGAAAAAAAAAAAAAATTAGTTCTGCAAATGCTCTGCTGTGGAGCACTGTCTCCTGGGAACTAGCAGAATCTCACTGCTTTTAAAATTTATGAAGTGAGCTTGTAAGAATATTTGGGAAGTGCATGCAATCAATTGAATCCTGCTTAGGTAAAGATCTGGGCAGAATGTCCTGCAACTAACAGGGCTTTTCCATTACTAACAACATTTTCAAGTGATGACAAGAGAAACTTGCAGAATCAGAAATTCAATAACCTCCTCCATATGTCTGAACAGAAAAGAACTAGAACCAGAAGGAAATTAAAATTCATAGTGTTTCCTGTCTTTACTTCAATATTTGCAACCAGAAAAAGGCATTACAAAACAGGGTACAAAACTTTTCCTACAGGCTGTTCTTGACATCTACAAAGTTTACATGAAACTGTGCAGGATGAGCCAAAAGACTGCAGATCGGTAAGTTCAAGGCAGATGCTAACTTAAGCACGGCAGCCACATATTGCCATATTGAGCCTTTTTGCAGAAATCTCTACATGCAGCAGGTTCATTAAGGGCAAATGATGGAATGAATATGGGTCTTTAAGAAACTGTAATAAAAGTAGCAGTGGAGGCTGGGGCTATCAGCCAGCACAGCATACATTACGTTAGACAGATCAGGTAGAAAACCATGAAAAAATAATGGATTTCCTGAGAGCACAAGAAGACTTAGCTGTAGTCTTTGTAATTCAGTGCCAAATAAAGAAAGAATTTTAGTTAGTCAGGACAGGGACTGTTTGTTTCTCTTTAAAATTCAGACTAACAAGTAGAACAATTAGTGTACTTTAGTAATCAATGACAGAATAATACGTTGCCTTATTGTTGAGATAGTCTGGGCATGTTTAGCAGAGTTGTCTGGTCTGTAAGATATCAGTAAAATCTTATCACATATATCAGGACCTTGAATCATGTTTGAAAAAGACATTGAGAATTATCCACAAGTAAACACATTTTACATTCTTATTAAAAAGGATGGATTTTAGAAAGTAGCCTCTGATTCAGCTGCTCTCAGACATACATAAACACACACATACCAGTCACTCTCATGACAAAGGTATATCTTTAGGAAAAAATTGAGTGCAGCTATTTTTCATAAAACCATACTCAATGTTTATAATATTAAAGGCATTCTAGTACTCTATCCAAAGCCATGATTTAAGGTTGTTTATTAAAAAAATAAAATAGAAAACCATTGTTGTGTTCAAAAACCTTTATTTGATGTAAGGATCATGCCAATATTCTAATTAAACAGTGCTGAAGCTGTTAATAATATCTCATTAAAACGATGCTATAAAAGTTGAGTCTGCTGGGGATTAAGATACAGTTGGATTATGTATAATCACATTTTTCTGTCTGTTTGCCAAAGCTTCATGAGCACTACAAAATCTTTTCTAAAGCTTTGGACGTAAAACAAGTTTCTGTACTTGACGTTAAACAGATGTCATTGTTTTGTAACAGCACAAAAAGTTCAAGGTAAATCTTTCACAGTGATAACTTCCTTGATAACACTGATAAAAAAATCTTACTATATCTAAGAAAAATTGGTAACATTTTCAAATCACTTGATATTATCAGAATCCTTGGGTTTTGCTCAGCTGTCTTGGAAGCAATCAGTTCTCTCAGTTTCCTCAACTGAGTATTCTGGGAGATGATTAACAAGTTTAAATTTGAATTAAACACCACTATTTCCTTTTAAAAAAAAACTCAGTAAAACAAGGCACATGCATCCCCATAGATAATGCAATTGGTTTCCATCTCATTCTGCCCTTATTCTGAAATTTTGGGGCCTAGTTCAGGTTCAGCTGTGTTAGTAAAAATATGGAATGTGGTTTCATTCATTACAAAGCCAACAAAACTGCACAAATTTGGATAATCTTAGGACATAGCTCAAAGCACTCCACAAATAAAGACTCAACTAATTAAAACTATTGCCTATTCATGACAAGTTTTGTGGGCTTTTAAAAATACTGTAAGTTTGGTATGTATTTTTATTCTAAACTGAATTTCAAAAAAACCTCAGTGCTCTCCTAGTGAGTCACAAGTGAGTAACAGAGTAGACGTGTTTTTCTATAACAGGTTCTTTTTTTTTCCTTTCTTTTTTTTTTTTTAGTAAGTACTTGGAGGGGGCAATAGGTGTTAAAGTTCCTTCACACATCAGTTAAATCACAGGTGAGTTAAAGAGAGCACAGCTCTATTACACAAGCTGGAGAAAGCATTCTTTGTCTGTCGCCTTTGATATAAGGCTTCAGAAATGCCCTTCAAAAATCAGTACATTCTCAGGCTGACAATTGGCTGAAACAGTTCTTAAAATCAGAAAGAAATGCTTTATCTCACAGTAGAGGGGACATAAATCCTAGTGGTTTGAACTTTTAACTACTTCCTTTTAATAACCTCCTTCACTGTTCTCCAGTCAGTTTTTAAATGAACTGAGAAAAATAATGCCAGCCTCAGCACTTAAATTAGATCTGTGGTTTAAGAATTGTTTTCCTTTAACCCTGAAATACAGTCAACCTAATTATTGTCATCGCTGTGCTTTATCCTTTAAAAGACAATATTGACCCTTCCTGTAACCAACACTGGAAGAGCTCTGGTTCCTGTAGCGGCAGCTCTGTGGCACCTAGCATTCAAAAAAACCACAGGTTAGAATTCACTGGGATAGGAAAAAAGAGAGAGCCAAATTAAACATGAAAAGCAGAGATCTGCCCCGAGCCTTGGCAATGCTGTATCCACATTGTGATGTGGGAGACCCATCCACAGGGGATGGAAGCTAACCTTGGTCCCCAACAGTAGCTGGTTTATAATAGGGGTGATGCCCTCAATCTCTGAGGAAGGGATTTGTGTGGCATCGCTCACAAGCACTCTCTGGGAGCAAGTGTACAGTACTACTCTGGTCTTAAAGAAAACTAAAAACTCCCACAAAGGTAAGACTAGCTTAAAAAATCCAGTTAAATGGACATAAGAGTAGGGAGGAGGATTAAATAAGAGATGATGGCAACTCAGAATGCAGTGGTCAGGAAATGAATGATGCTAAGGAGATCAGTGATGTGCTCCACGCTTTGAAAAGAAACTTGCCCATATACCTCTTGCCATATACCCCCTACTGCCAGAAACATCACTGTCAGAAAAAAATAAGGAGACAGCAATACTTACAAATGTGCTTCTCTGTTTCATTTCTTTTAATGTTGCTTATGCTCTGCTGGAGGCTTTTTCTAAATCAAGTTCACAGAGGAGAAAAACACACAGATATTAATTTAACTAGAGCAATTCTCACATATTCTTCCTTCCAAATCAGAGAAGTTTTAGGCATTTCATTAGAGGGAAAGATGTTTCTGTGCCACTAATCCCGAAATTTTTTAGGAGAATACTTTTTAGTTTGTGGTGGGCTCTTAGCCACTGGAGTACCTGCAGAAAATAAATTTTAAAAGCCTAATGGTGAGAATGTTACCAGATTTGGTTATCCAGAAATAAATTCAAATATTTAAAGGGGAAACTGATTCTAAAAATTTTACTTATTCCACAAAGTACTTGTAGGTTTGAATGTTTCACAAAAGCAGTGCCAGTAAAGACATTCTCATCCATGTTTGTCTGCTGTTTTTATATCAGATCAGTTATTTTGTTCACAGCCTGACCAACAAATATCTGTACAGTCACAAAGACATGATATTCCACACTATGGGAACAGAAGTGAGCAGCAGGATACAGTGGAACATATTCTAAAGCTAACATTAATGCCCACGGTTTTGTATAATGAAATCTACAAAGCAGTCATGAAACCTCGGAGACAATTTACAACATAGAACAGCTTCTTCATCTGATATAAATCACTCTAACTTCAGAGTCAACAAATGTTTCAAATAGTTTTGCACCAGATGTTAAGCTGATAGAGCTTATTCTGATGTATAAACTAACAGTTTATTTTGAGAGCTTACTCTGATAGAGCTGAATTCTGACAGATGGTGGGAAAATACCACTGGACGGAGAGCTTGATCAGCTCTGACCTCGTCAAGTTACAGTGCACGGTCAAAGATAGAACATACAGAAATATCTTGAAGTTATAGCATTCTAAAGTAAATTCTTCAAGTCCTAATATTTTTAGAGAATTTGCATGTAGAAAAATCATGAATCCTTTTTAGCCATTTTGATGATGATGATACAAACCAAGAGTAGCTCCATTATTAATTACAGTTCAAACCCGAGGTCAAAAGAAGGCACAAAGCTACCCTATTTATTCCGTGTCTATTCCTGTTTTTCATATTTACACTAGAATTTAATGTGTATTAATGTTGGGGTTTTTTAAGATTAAGACAATATTTTCTTTCAAAAATATAATAAGATAGCCAAACCTTATATTCATCTCTCATCTTCTTTTCAATCTCAGAACCTCTAATCCATTTTTACTATCTTCATTGGTTATGCTTGCTTTACTTCAGGACACGCTTTAATTAAATACTCACAATATTTGCTGTAAAAACATTCCATAATTTCTGTGGTGGCTAAAATAAGATCATAGTCATCCAACCTGTACTTCAGTGAAATGTTTAATTATCTCTCTACAAAACAGTTGAAATCATAAAACATACCTTCTGAAGGAGATAACAAGCTTTAATTCAGGATGTTTACAACCAAGGGGAATCATATTAACTGCAGATGTTAATTTACCATAACAAGACAGGTCTACTGCTAACTACTCCTTCTTTTAAAAAGAAAAACATTTGAAATAATTATTTTAACTGCAGGTGTTGGTAATGGCTCAGCAGGAACAAAAGTATTTAAAACCCATCCTGTCTTTTGGTTGTGTTTACAACCACAGCTTTATTCATTCTAGCAATAGATAAAACATTGCTAAAAGCAGCTTGTTTAAGAACTTGTCAACAGTAGAAAGGCATCATTTGGGGGCCACAGTCCTGCGGTGTGTTTATTGTTCTGACTCAAAAGCCTTTCAACCGTTCAGATTGAAATTACCATAGCCAAAACCTATGGGCAGAGAAAAACCTTTCTTTTTTTTTTTTCCTTTTCTAGCTCTCTACATTATCCACTCATTTATACTGCATTCTGAAACTAAAACATACCAATTCTAATTCATTGATTTTTATGCTGGGATTTGGTTTCAATTTCATTCTGGTTAAAATGAAAATGGGTTTGGTAGTCTCATGCTTCTCCTACCTGAGAAAAATGTACAGAGCCACTCAATCCGTATCATTACAACTGAAAGTTTCTTCTGAGGAGAGACAAATAAATTGAAATTTTTTTTTTCAGTTTGCAATTACTATCAGAAGAACAATATGAACCCTTACTAACATTCTTAAAATGACCTACCATAGAATGCTTCCCATTGGTAATGTAAAGATTAATTGTGATATGAAACCAAAATTTTAATCTGGAACATGCTTGCTAATTAGAAAAATTATTTCTGTACAATTTCATATTTTCATGCCAATTCAAGTAGCAATCTATTGCTTCTTAACCATTACATCCCAATGATGAAAGGATGCTTATAAATCTAAATTTAAATGATTAGGAAGGTTAGGAACTGTACTGTCAATATTAGTTGCATATTGTCTTACTTTATCTTCCCAAGAAAATGGATTATTTCTTAAAGTAAGACTCAAGATTCAAGAACCGTGAAATAATTATATAATAGTTTGAGATTAAAAGCAATTTTATCAGATCACTCTTGATTATGACAGCCTTTAGAAAATTGGGCTGATAATTGCTCATATGTGCATATCCCTCCAGAGAAGGTACGTAGTTTATCTGATCACACTATAAACCCTGCTAAAAAGTGGCCACAATGGAACAAACTGAAATCAGCAATTTTAATGCAAGAACTATCAAATTTTTTCCTGACTTTAATTTACTACAAAATTTCTAGAAAACTGAGGAAATTCTGCATGAACAAGAAGATAAAAAGACAGCTCAAGCCAGCTGATTCCAACTGATGGTTACACTGTGATGCTGACAGAATTGTGCAAGTTAGACCGGCCTCTGATAACATTATTTATCAGCTATAAAAACCAGAAGTACAAAAGTATAATCTCATATTAAATAATATATTCAAAACTGACCAAAGATTTCCATGTGAAAAGATCTATATAGAAAACCACTTCGTTTTTCTAGCTCCAGCTAAAGGAAGATCATCTTAGAGGATTTCTCTCATATACCTTCTTTTTCTTTGTGTACTTCCGCATCCTGGTCTGACCGCTTTATGTGCTCTTTCAGTCCCAAAGTAACAAATACAACAGATCAGAATGGAACAATTGCTGTAACTTTGAGAACCCAGAGAATTACTTGTATTTCTAATCCTTCAATGTCACCTCTGCCACAGCCACACAGCATTTCAAAGTACTTTTCTCATAATGTATAAATGTCTACAAGTTTTGTCTAAAGTTTGAGGACTTCCAGTGTTTGGGATGATTCATAGTTAACTTCCTTTGAATGTTCATAGGTATGAAATGAATTGTTTGATACCTGTAAGCATTCGAATTTCACGTGTCAGTTTGGACTTTTGCAGATGAACAGCACACATCATAGACAGCAATCTTAATGAGAAAATATTTAAATACTAACAATAATGGAATTAAAAATAATTCATTGGCACATATATTCTTCCTCACTCGTACCTACATAAAATTTATTTCAACTTAGAAAATCAAAATTGGACTTTTCATTATTAACATTTATATCCCTAAGCTAGCATTTGAAAATCAAGACATGTCTTGTCTGCTTCACACCTCGTCATCAACAATGACACCCAATTAGATCTTCATTTGGAAACTCAAAAGTCAAGCAAATCTGAAGTTTATTTTTCTGCAGATATATTGGTCTGCAGTGAAGACAGTACTAAAAGCATGAAGTAGTGAGGACTACTCAGGAGATATGAGCTGGCAAACAGAAGTGTTAAGAATACACTTTACTGAGCTATTTTTTGGTAACCAAAAAAAATAAATTAAAAAAAAAAAGTAAACCACTCTTTTCTCAAGAAAAATTCAAACCCACCACAATACCTGTCTCATTCTCTTTGCATCTTACTGCCTAAAATATGGCTTTGATCTGTATCTCTTCTATGTTATGCTCCTGTTCTTTATTAATACATACATGGAAGCAGAAGTAATTTTCAATCCTGGCTGAAGAAAATTCATATTAAAATGAATGTGATATGCTGTGCATTGGGTATGCTTTTGGATGATTATTCTCACAGCTTATTGAAGTGGCTCAAAGAGAAATTAATCAGTTACTAACATTGCTATGGTAGTTGAATCAATAATTTTGCTTGCTTTTCAGGATGTCAAATTTAAACAGAATAAATAAAGATTGTTGGCGTCCACTGTGTTCTGCATCCCCTGTGGAACCTCCTGTTCTCTCTTTCTTTCATCATTATTGAAAAACAGGTATAATTTCTGCACTGTTTTCACATAGTGTAGGACATTCATCCCCCCCTTCAGTGGTCCTGGGTGTACTATTCCATTTGCCTAATTCAACTCATTGATCGCTTTGGGGAAAAGTGGAATGATACAGTAATCAGAATCTCTGCTACCTCCTGCTAACCTGGATGCATTCCTAAATAGCTCCCATTATGGACTTCAATCAAATCTTGCATCCCCAGTGCTGATAGCGTAGTCTCTTAACAGGTGGACACATCTGTTCTACTCTGCCAAATTCAACTTATGGTGATTGTGCTTTGAAATATTTGCATAGTTTGTTCCAAATACTATGCACATCTGTTCAGATCTAATATTACCTTGAAGTCATGGTTCAGTTAAATAAAAAGAAACATTTGTAATTTTTTCCATGGTTGTACAAATATACACAGTTTAAAATGTCCTTAGAATATTTTAAAAGACCTTCAAGTTTCATGGCCTTTGGTTTTGTTATGGCCACTGAATAGGTTATCTCCTTTGTTTTAAGAAACCAGTAAGTACAGATAGAAATAATAACTGAGAAAGACTCGTCTGCTAACAAACAGAAAAATCACTCAACATATGAGAAGATTCATACTATAATTAAAATAGCTAGTATACTTGAATATTGTGATTGCTAGAAAGCATAATTTTAAAAAAGTTATATCTAATACAATAAAAAAATCAATTGTCCTACATATTCTGATTTTTTCTGAAATACATGGCAGGTAAAGAAACATGGCTAGATAAAGAAACAAGGGATGGGCAGGAGTAGAACAGATAAAGTAGAGAATGTGAGGAGTAGCTTGGAGGGTTCCTATCATGGTCTTGACTGAGAATAGACTTTTAAAATAGAAATATTTTGAGAGATACTGCTGCATTTATTGGGGGGGGGGGGCGGTATTTATAATGACTGGGGAGTACTTAACATTAGACCAGTCATTTGGTAATTCCACACTTCTTTCCATTTAAAGACATCAAAACCAGTTTCTGAGAAGAACGTGAAAAGCCTGTGAAAACTCCTATCTGTGGGCTTTATCAGTTTGCTGTTTGAAGTTTATTAAGGGCATGAGTCTGATTCACCAAGACAGCTCTTACAAGTCAATTAATACTTTGGCAATCAGATGGAACTAAATCCACGGAACAGTTTAGTTGTGTGTTATACCAACCTCACATTTTAGGTGCACAAATGAAGAACTGAAAACCTAAAAAACAACAGGTTTGTTGTTGCTCTACTCTGAAGGCACTTAAAATCTCTGGGCACTTAAGTCTTCAGCAATGAAACTTATATTTACCCAAGAGTGTCTTCATTTTCATGAGGTTAGGTGTCTGCTACTTAAATTCTGTTCAACTCTATAAATTAAACTTGTCTCTGTTTATCTCATTAAGAGGCCCTCATCCAAAGTAACTCTAGTAGATTCTGTCTGGCATAAAATACCATATATTTTAGGATGTTCATGCCTTTAAATCCAAAATTCTGAAGATTTATCCAAAATTATTTCCCAGGCTCTTAAGGGACAGAGAGTCAATTTATTTCACTGAGACAACACATGAAATAATAATAATAGCATACTTGTAATATTTCTATATAACTATCTGTATAGTATGGCGATGTAACTATAATATTAACTATCTTAGATAAATGTGTTGCACTGAAGGAAAACAGCAAGCATGAATCAGTATGACTCTTTATGCCAGATGCAAGGACTCTTGCCTGGAAAGAACTACATCCAGGTACCGACCTGTGCTTCGATGGATATGTCAACTTTATTCTCTGCATAACATGAAAACAGATGTAGTGTTTTCTCTCCATAAGTTGAGTGGTTGCGACTTGATGTTACAAATTCATGTTAGTGGTTGCTCCGGCTCTTTCTAATTATTCCATGCAAGAAGAAACTGCTCCAGCAGAACAGTCTTCAAAGGTACTCTTGTGATGAGCACACCAAAAGTATGAGTTAGAATCCTGTCACACTAGGAGAGATTTCACATTACACTTCTCACCTCTTAAGTGTCATCTTAAGCGTCATTCAATAGGCATTGCCTACGAGGCACGCAGAATTACTGATGGACCAAGGAGGCTGGTATCACTCTTCTTTACAAAAATAAAGAACTCTTATATCCACCTTCGAAACCCACAGCTCGGAGTGGTGGATTTCAGACCAAAGGAGACAACTTGAAATCTCTTTAAATCTAGAGGGAGGCAAGATGTGCAGGACTGCTCACTCAGCAGCCATTTCCTAACAACTGTACTCAGCAAGCTGGCCTTCCTGTTAGGCAACTCATTGAGCCATATCTTTTATACAGTCAGATATCTTATTCAGGTAGACCTGTCTTAGCAGCAAGGTGCTAGAAATGTTCAGGAATAACAAGGAGATCTTGCAGTCCTGATGGTAAGGTCATTTTCAACCAGTTTCTTAATGACAAAGTTCTCTCATCAAATAATTAAACACATTTCTATCTTTTAAGCATGTCAGAATCTATACATTTAAAGCTCACATATCTCTAGCTTTAAAGAAACATCTCCTCATTAAATCTCAATGATAGTAAAGAAATTAATTTTTAATAGGATCAGAGCCTTCTGATATAGCTGAGGTCCAATTCTATTTCCGGTTCTACTTCCAGAACTACTGAACTTTTGGATATAGAAATCAATTCAAACCATACCTGTGGGTCTGAAATAGCCTCACCATGAAAGCAGATTCATTCAAATGTGAATCTTTTTCATTCCTCAGTGCCACATGAACTACATATGGCACAAAATTCTCAAGGTCCTCCTAATCTAACTGGGAAACTGAACTACCTGGAAAACATCATTCGGGCCAGGGGGGAGGGGGGCGGGGGGGTGAAATGGGACACACTGAGATTTCAGAATCTTTTTGTTTTGATTTACAGCAAAATTACAGTCTCAGAACAACTATTTTTCATGGACCATGAGAACTGACTCCTACCAAGGTCAACATCCAGAAAGGATGGATTTATTTTTTTTTTATAGTGTATTAAAACAACGCTCAGTGCTCCCTCAAATTCTGAGAAGAGATGAAAAGTAGAATTCCAGGTTTGTTTGGGTTTTTTTACATTCTTTTAAAAGTAGGTAGAAATCTTGGGAGTATGGCAGGAGAAAAAAAGGAGGTTGATGCTACTCATTTCCTCTTCTTATGAGATTTGAGAATCTTTGTTTTCTTTCTTGCCAAAATCTTGCCAATGTGTTTCCTCAAAAAGATTTGGTATTCAGAATATGTCAGTCCTTTAAATCTGAAGTCTATTTAGAAGGGCTTGTATAACTTCAGAAGTTTCCTGTAGATCTCCAGAAGTTGTCTAATGATTGCTTCACACGGGTAGCTAGACAACTAGCTTAAAATCATCTATAGCACACTCCTCAAGCCACCTGGACTTTCACCTGTTACTTCAGCCAAGTTAATTCATTACACTGTCTACTTTAAAGACCTACATTCCAGAACTGTAATTCTCTACTGAAAAAATAGAGCCAAATGGATTTCTGCATACATAGAAGGAACCATGGTCAGGCTGCCGTATTAGCTGATGAGCCCCTAGAAACTTGTGGGGCTGAAGAAGTTGGTTCTAGGTGGCTGCAAAGACGCGCCTGACTTCCTCACAATCAGATGGTGTCATGTCCCAGTGCAAGGATCATAATCCCACATCCAGGCAGCCATTTCATCCTGTGTTGTAGTTCTGGCTGCTTGAAACCTCTCCCCAACCTCGAAATGAAAATTCTATGCATTTATATACATATAATGTAAGGAAATTGCAATAAACTGTTACTGTATATTTCATTACATATTGCATGGAGAAAACACACCCTTCAAAAAACAAAGGTTTTTAAAAATTAAATTGCATAAAAAACAACAGTCTGAAGAAGGAACTCTCTAAGAAAAAATAACACTAAAATAATAAAAAAGTTAAACCTATGAATAAAACCTATGAATAAAACCTAATTCTAGGTCTCAAAAACTGTATATAAAACATGTTTTATTACAAGTGAAAAGGAAATCTAACAGAAGGATTCTCTCCCAAAGTCCCAATCTCATTTCCCCCACAAGCCTTTCCACTTAGAGAGACAGCAAAATACATATTAATAATTGTGACTGAAGAGAGTTACAGGAGCACTCACATATTCTAGATTTGTCCTGGATGTCTGTCAGTATGTCATATGATATGAATGAATCACTACACAGATTCCTTGAGAAAGTACTTGAGGAATATGGCATAAAGGAAAATTTAGCATGTATTTAATTTTACATCTTTAGTACATAGCATATGCTTTTTATATATGCATACATAATTATACACTTTTAATATACAATACACTAAATATTATACCTGCATCCCTGATTTCTTTGACTAGGTGGAAACATATCTTTAATATGCAATACTATTTTTTAAAGGTCCCATATTCCCAAGGTCCTGATATTACATTGCAATGCAAAGAAAGAAATCAGGTTTCAGATGAGGATTTTATCTTCCATGAAAAGTATTTCCAATTACTGTTTTAAGACATCACTTAAAATTAGAGCTGTGAAAATCCATTCACTATCACTGACCATTATTTGACAGTGAGATATATCACTCCTATCTAATTTGTATCTTTAATTTTCTGAAAACCTAATACATCTCAAACTGGTCCTTCATAGTGATAGCATATTGTGTTGATATATAAAAGAAAGAAGGAAGAAAAATTTCTGGTTTCAGACACTGATCCGAATCCTTCCCTCTGCACTGTCCATCTGTATCCAGGGATTTTCCAGTATAAACTAAACTTGTTCCCTCTTCCTGCCAAAATCATGCCAAAGACTAGAGGGTATGTTTCCATACATAAGATATAAAAGAAGAAATGCAGTTAAAATTGGGCTTACATCCAGGTTATAGATACAAAATCTTTTCTCTGTACATATACTCTCTCACACACATACCTGCCATCACAAGTACTAAAAACATTCAGTAAGGGTTAAGTGATTCCTTTCTCTTTTAAAAAAATCTTTCCATTTTTTATGGGACAGAAACTCTGCTGGAGTTAATCCACACAGTTGCAGTAACTTGAGTTTTCCATTGTATTTTATCAGTCTAGCTTAATATCAAAAACATTGAACTGCCACTGACATCTTTGGTATAGAGTATGTGACACATTTCATGTCACCAAATAGTTGTGAAGGTTAGAAGAAAGTCGATGACTTCCCTGCAGGGTGTCCAAAAACCAACAGAAGCCTCCAATTTATCCACTGCCTTTTGACTTGCCTGCCAAGGTCAAATGTCCACTGTGCCTTAAATTCCCAAAAAATGGCTACAGTGATGCGCACAGCCTGCACCTCAGCAGCTCTGGAGCCACAACATTCTTCTTCTCACTGATTTCTTCAGCATCTGACTTTGTTATGGGACTGGCTGCAGCCTGAAATACATCAAATAAACGGAGAGAACTAAGTAACCTACCTCTGCAAAGAGTTTTTTACAAGGATTTTAGATGAAAGTAAAAATGATTAAAGGGAATTTATCTTCTGATGCAAATGCAATTACAGGTCTGATTCACCTCTCCCCCTTTCCAGGCTTAAAATTTTGTAATGCCATTGAATTCATTGGAATGATGCTGAAATAAAAGGGCACTAATAATACACTGGGGGCGTTTGCATCAGTGGGATCCCTCAGTAGCAGTGAAAGGAAGCAGGAGATTATTGTCTATCTTCAACTACTTGAAAGAACGAGGGAGGCAGACAGATTATTTACAATGGACTCATAATGCTGGAATTAAGTTGTAAAAAGTTAAGTTCAGGTTTAATTTAAGGGAAAATATTATGAATATGAGAAACTTTTTACTGTGGAATACTCTACCAAAGGAAATTAAACTTTATCTTGTGAGACTCTCTGGACAAAATTGCTGCTGACTTTGCGTGTCCATTGCTGAAGACCAGATTTTAATGTTCAGTAGCACATTTCTTAAACTGGATTAGAAAAGTCCGATTATCTTTCTTACACTAGAGTTGTTCGTGGTGCTCATGCCATGAACGGCTTTTGATAATAAATGAAGAAGGAGGTTCACAGTGGAGATGAGCACTCTCATCTGCAGGCACTTTTTTAAACTCAGACTGAAGATTAGTCAGTATTGTGATGGCTTTGACTTTTCAGTACCAGAATACTATTTTCCAATTCAGAATCCCTTGATATTTGTCTTCTGTCCAGCTGGGAACTAGATGACAAGTGAGCAGAACTGAAATGGGTAGCTGGCCACTGCTTACTCACACACATCTCCAGACCTTAGATCTCAAGCACAACAGGGAATAACCTCCGATCAGCAGAAACCTAAACTGGCTCATTGTGCTATATCTTTTCTATCTTTACTGTCTCAGAACCTTGGAAACTATTTGCTAATTTAATTTGTTGTGATTAATACATTGTTCCAGTGTTTCCCGCTGTTATAGTCTGCAGGAGAATTTAGTTATAATGATGGCTAAACTCAACAGCAAATTTTAACAACAGGAATTATAGCACCATTATGCAGAAATGTCTAGCAAATTATGCAATTGTATCTACCACAATATAAATCTCAAATATATTAAACCTCTCTTTGTTTCTTTGAAGCTGCTAGGCTGGGTGTCAGCCAAAATGTAAAATTCACAAAGGCAATTTAATTTTCTTTTTTTTTTTTTTAATCCTACGGGCTTTTCAGAAGAGTGTTAGCTGAAGCTCTAGGTCTGTATTAGCTCTGTTGATAGAAAAATTGTATTTGCTTACACAAACTGGATGCTTATTGCAGGTTATAAGTAACATTCCAAATATGACTCAAAAGTCTTAGAAACCAATACTAATAAGCATGCATTCCAAAGTGATTTATAAATGCATATAAATCTCAGGTTAGCAAATCCGAAGACATTTACAAAATGAGCACAAGAAGTAGAAAATGCTCATCAGACACTGAAAGGCACAAACGGGTAATTTTGCTCTAACAAGCTTTCACTAGAAATGCACATGAATGGAAAAGGTAAGAAAATAAAGGAGTTTGTGACTGTAATCGAGAACACTGCAAACATTTTATAGTGATTTGCCAAGCAAGTGACGTACATTGCAAATAGCGAGAGACAAACTTCAAAAGCTTTTCCAGCTTTCTGCGTGCAAAGCAACCAAGTCTTTAATCAACTCCCTAATCACTTTCCCTAATTCCCTGATCCTAAACTATTTCACATTTTACTAATCCCTACAGCTTGAATTCCCTAGGGTTTTTTTCAACCCCAAGTTCCTTCCACTGCCCTGTTCCTCTTCGAGCTCCAGCACTTCTTTCATCTTTTCTAATATTCTTACTCTAGGTCTTCAGCAAAGTCTGCAATGATGTTTCATAGGCTCAAAGTGGCAGCTGTTACAAAGTTAAACTCTATGGGGTTCTCAGTCTGCCAGCCTCAAAATGCGCTACATGTCCCAGAGCATGAAAGTGAATGAATCTGGAGGAAGAAAGAATGGCTGTCGTCTTCCAAACAGATCCGCCGTCAGCTTTTTTCCTCTTCTTCGTGTTTTATCACCATCTGCTGGCAGAACCTCAAAACACTGCTCTGAGACTTCTCCCTGGGTCCTGAAGAGCTCTCACTTCTGTGAATTGGCTGGGAAACCACCAACTGCATACCGTCCCTGTCTTACTCATGGTTCTTCTACTGCTGGCGCGTATTGCAGACACAAACAATGTCACCTTCCAGAAGAACCATCAACCTCCAATTCTGTATTGTATCTAATCTATCTAACGCCTGTGAGGACCAGTTTTCTTCTTTTCAAAACAAAGTAGAATTAAATGAATACAACCATAGACCAAACCCCACAATCTTCACTCTGCTCTCCCAAGTTTTCCGGATTTCCAGTACACGTTTGATCACCTGCTGAACATGACTGCTCTGTGGTCTCTTCCTCCAATCTGATCTTTATCAATTACTAGCAGTACAGAAAGAGATGTATGCAGAGAGGCAATAATAGGAAAAACAGAAAAGGTATGTTCTTTGTAGCATGGGACACTTATGGTACAAATAAAATGAATATTGTTCACAGAAGATATATGAAGAATAGGTAAGTTGTAATTATAAAGTAAACACGGCTTGAATATCTTGTTTTTACGGGTTTGTGCCAGACACGATGTGTGCATGAGTAGCTACTCAAATCACATATTTCAACAAAATGGTCTGTGTTTCATCATTGTGTCTCTTTGATTTCAACCACATTTCAGGCAGCTTTCCAATGTGGGGATCAAGGTAGGTTGCTAATTTCAGCTCACTTCCATGGTGGCATTTTGACACAATGTTCTTGTGCTTGCATCAGCTAGAAAATAACAAGTACACCAGTTCTCTGGATAGCTGAAATTCAAACCTGTGAAACTATTGCTTCACAAACTTACACATTCAACTTTTTGGGGAAAAAATCAGCTGTTTTTATTCATTTCTTCACTAAGTCACACATTAGTACTATCTCCAAGGACTCATTATGGGCTCTTGTGGGCATATGTCTGCACTCAAAATAAAAACAAACACATTTTCTTACAGCAGTGCCATGCTTCTACAGTCTCCTGCAGAGACAATTATCAACTACCATAATGATTTATTGTAGTAATTGTAATTTCTAATTTAGATTATAACTATTATAATTTATTATAAATAATATAACAATTATAAAGATAATTCAAACTCTTAAACTGACAAAGATTCTGTTGCCTGAATTTATGAATTAAGACCAGTCATTAAGATCCCACCTTAGAGACATGGGGTTTTGTCTGTGTCTGCGTATCTGCCTTTTAAAGAGCTTTAACTCTCTGGAAACGAATAGGGCTTGGCATCAGCTACACAAGCCATAACGTTCTCATTTCAAGAAACTTCATTTAAATCTATATACAGAGTGTGCTAGACACTTTATAGCCTATCTATGGCTATAAAGACTTGGTTCATGTCCCAGAACCTTCTGCTCTCACTTGAAGACTTGATGAATTGGGTGAGCGGAGAGAACGCAGAATAAAGAAAATTGAGTTTTATATGATAGCAACTATACAGTTAACAATACGAATAAAGACTAATATATCTTATTAATTTGCAAGATGTATTTGGAGAGGAAATCCACGTGACTCAACATGAAAATAAGTCCTAATATGCTAGCCTCTATGTTGAATTAAAATTGAAACTTATGTAAGGTCTTGATTAGATGAAAGACTTATTAAAATTGTAATCCTCTGGTTTTTCTTGACTGTCGCTGGATTATTGATTTTTCCAAAGAGGAGGTCATGTAATTATTGTACATAGCTTTTCATTGCCCCTTTGAGATTTCCTGGATATGAATAAATTATTATTATTTAAAATTTCACATCATTGCCATATTACTTCTGAGGAATCATATCAGCTTTTCACCCATTTTGAATTCCATCATTTCCCTTTTTTAAATTACAAAAATCAGCATTTATACTGCATTATTATTTATCTGTTTTTATATTTTAACCCGAGGAAAATAAATACATCTCCTAAAGGAAGAAAAAACAGTCTCATTGTTTTGATGAATCTACCACTTCCTGAAGACCTCTTACAGATAATATAAAGGCAGGAAAATAAAACAGTATGAAAGACCCAACAAGTCAGAATAATTTTACATAGTGCTGAAAAGTAAAGGCCTTCAAGCAGGGAAGAGTAAGATCACAATCTATAAATATTTTCAAGGCTTTCAAATGAATGGAGGAAAGGAATTCATTTATATGGCTGGAAAGAATAATTCTCTCCACTGAAGGAATCACTGGATGAAATTCTATGGTCTGTTTTACTCATGAGGTCAGACTAAAAGATTATCATAATGCCTTTCTGGCCTTAAGCCTGTAAATCACACTACCCAAGGATGGCAATTCAAAAGGACAATTACACCTAAAGAAAAAACAGTTTAAGTGAGATAATAATAAAAAAAAAAATCTTAACAGTAAAAGTCTGGATATCCCTGATTTTAATGATCCCTAACCTCCCTCCTTACCTCCCTTCTTGCCCTTTCATCATGAAGAAAATAGTAATATCAAAAAATAAGTACTACTGTCATTCAACCCAGGGAGTAACACAGAATCTGATGATGTCCTACGAACTAGAAAAAAATTACGGCAACTCCCTTTTATGCCAGAAAGAGATTTGTTACGTCACAGACACCTTGTCATATCTATGCTATACTACATAATTTTTCAGGAGTCTTAATCAGTTCAGAAACTCCATAAGATTTCTTTACCAACAAAATAATACAACTGGGCATACTGCATCCAAAGTAGCACCCTTGGTTTTTTAAACAACATTATAACTTTTGTATTGCTAATCAAAAACAAATGCCTAAAACAGCATAGTGAGAACTGCTAAGCTGAAGTTGCAGACTTCTGCACTCTTTCCCATACCTATTTCTTCCTAATAAAATTCAAGTTGAAAGTAGTTGTGTATCCCAACCTCAGCAACTTAAAATTGCAAACCGTCAAAAGAAGGTTAGATTAAGAGGTTAGTGAGTATGTTGTATGAGTAATACTGCAGAATGCAAAGGTCAGACTAAGCGACCCAAAGGAGTTTTTCTCTGCTTCTAATATCTGTGATTCACTGACCTGCTGTTCTTCCAAAGACACTTCAGCGATTCTTGCTTCTTTGCTTCCATACATGCGACCCAAAGGGAAAGCAGTAATGAGAGAGTCCAAAATATAAGGAGAAAATTTGGAAATAGTGTACATGTAGAAAGTGACAATACGTGTTTCAGATACAAATCAGGGGCCAGATTTACAAAAGTATTTATCTGCCAAAAATGCAAATATGTGCTTGCTGAGATTTACAAAAAAAATATACAACAGAATACTATTGAAAATCTGTATCTTAGTGTCTATAAATACCCCTGTAAATCCAGCACTCGGAATTTGTGTTTTTCACTGTATAAAGAGCTGAGCTCCTCAGGATGGTTTTCAGGTAAAATAAAGTGAAAATCAAATGGATGGGTGCATACATGCATATATAACACTTTTGTTTTGAGGAAATGGCAATATAGTGGGATTACATAAATAATAGCTGTGCTCAAAGTATTATTTTCAGCTCATGGATGTAACAGTGACAGTTAAGCAGGGAAACAAAATGTTGCTCTTATTACATATCAAGCTTCACAATAGCCACAGAAACACAGTCTAACCCATCTTAGCATTAAGCAGCTCCCTGAAAGAGAAGAGAGGAGTGAGCTTGAGAGGGGTGGAAAAGAAATCCAACACCGAATGCAGTTGTGCAATGTTAATCACAGATATGCTTCCTTCACCCTGAGAAGTACCAGTGTAGTGTAAAACACACCTACTTGTTTTTCAAGTGTTGCACGCCTTTGTAATTTTGTTGTCTCGGTCTTACAGTCTCGTGTGAAGTACAAGGCAGTCATCTTTTTAGCTTTGGTTGAGTATTTCACATAGGAAGCAGAAGAAATAGAAGCAGCTGCTTATCTTCTAATTTTCAGCAGGGTAATCTTACATTTATCAAGATGCTTTTTAAAGGCTTGTTTTCAAGTTTCCTAAAACAACATTGTCTACCCTCCACAGTTTCTTCTCAGTTTGATGTTCAGTCTGCATTTGCCCTTTCCAATACTGCCCTCCCCAACTGCCACTACCCTTTCCCTTCAAATAAAAGAATTTAGTTGGTGAATTTTTGCCTGAGGAAATCATATGTGCTTCCCTATGGGTAACCTGCAATGCAGTGGGATATACTACAGTCTTTCTCTGCTAGAACAGATCATGTTACTCTAATTCTTTTCCCTTTTTTCATGTAACTATACCCATACCAAGGAATAAAAATTGCTAGGAGGCATGTAGTTTGATATTTCACTTTTGCTTGGCTGCTTGTAAAAGTCTGTCTCTGTTATTAATATGTGATCCAGCAAACCCTCTGTAAGGTTACTAGGTGTTTTGCATAATGAGATATAACACTTTATTATGTAAACTCAGTCTTCTTTGAGACTTCAGTCTTTAAAAACTGCTCAATTACTGCAAAACATCATGTTATTTTGAGTTTAAATTTCTTCAGACGTCAAGAGCTACACTTCTAGCTGGGAACAAAATTGCTATAATTTGACCAGCACACATAAGTCCACTTAAAGTTCAGTAACTAGGTTTCTTTCAGCCAAGTTCTCTAAAAGGTTTCATCTCATACATGTTCCAAGAGCTTTCCCAACAAATACTAACTCCAGACAAAATGCATTTATCAATTTATTCAGGATTTTGTTTAAAACACAGCTGGGAATTATATCTACTTTTGCAAAATAATAACGTTGTAGAGATTGTTGTAGAGAGCTTGTTTAGAAAGGGGGGAAACGGCTCTGTGGCTCCCTTGAGCCCTGGGGAAAATGTCTTACAACCACATTTCTCACTTTGCATGGACTCGGTCTCTAGGTTATAGAGTTCACCTTTATGAAAATACAGACCATCCCCTACCCCTCTTGGCTGAAGCTGTACCAAAAAAGCAGATAAAAATTGCATGTATCATGGTGATGGAAAGAAATAAGAGGAAGACAGATGGAATGCGCGTTTCTGCCATGTAATGTTTAGCATACTGACAGTAGTGGAAGAGTAAGAGCGAAGGTCTCCAGGTACGTTTCCCATGTAACATAAAACAGCTGTGCTAGGAGCTAGGATCAGAGTATAGATCTCTGCTCCAGCATAAACAAGATCTCAGCTTATAGAGCCCTGGCGCTCTCTTTCTTGCTTTCCACTGCAGCTTTCTTTCCGCAAAGTGCAAAGGTAACATATGACCTTGTTATCCTTCCCCACAGGTCCTGAGCTGAGAGAGAGAAAGCTGATCATGAGGATCAGATTTATGAGACACAGATTAAAAATCAAAATGCCGCCAAATCAAAACAACAAGCATCTCCTTTGTGCCAATACCTGTGAATATCCGGTGTAAGTTAAACTGCAGAGAATTACTGGTCACTGCAGCTGATCTTTATTTCCCCAGGTGGAAGATTCCAGCTTTAATTTTAATATTTTCCACTGTGATTGAGTGGACATAGATGACTTCTACCACACCTGCTGTGGAGGTCTCTTCCCCATCACTGAACAGGAAAACACCACCCAGTTTTCCCACCGAGTGTGAATGTGCTGTGTGAAGACATCTTTTATCACTGTCATTCTGCCACAACATTATTTCCTGTATTATTTAAGTTCTGAGTGTATCGGGTCATCAGCTGTGCAGTCATTTGTCAGAAAGTTGGCTTAAACTAATCAAATACAAAAGATTACAGCCTCAACATTAGGAAATATCAGTGCAGGGAATCTGCTCAGTGCCACCTGTTCTCCTGCAACTGCGTAGCTCTGTAATACCCTATTACCATCACTAATAGCAAGCCATAAGCTTCGTACTGAATTTGTATGGCCTCAGGAGTGAAGTTTGCCAGGTCTGCTCTGTTTGAGCTTTCCTGACCTGCCTACAGCTTTGTTTTACTTGGTTTAGAGGTAACAGCAATATTTTTAATTGTCTAGATCTCTCAGGCTAATTTGTTTCAATTTCTTTACCTTTGTATGACATCACTATCATGGCATAATAATGTAGCATAGAAAATACGAGCCTGAGGTGTAACTAGAGGTCTTAAGAGGTGAAGACAGAGGATGTGGTGTTGAAGAGTACAGTCATGGGGTGACAAAAGATGGGCCACAGACTGGTTCTGGAGGCCCCACAGCTGTAAAAACTCCTCAGCAGTCCATTAAAGAAATGCAGACCTGGAGATGGCCAAAACTGAGCTTAGTGGTAACAAAAAGTACAAAGAAATACTAGCTAAAGTACATAAAAGGTACCGAGTATAGTAAATTGTGATTAACGTGGACCTGCAGACCAACAAAGAAAGAATGCACCAGCATGTTAGTTCACATAAAAAGATCCAAGTGGATCCTACAGTGAAGAAGAAGAGGAAGAAATCATCAGCAGGACCATCATATCCCATTCAGTGAAGGACGCCAGGTGCTGACAACTCATGGTAACACTCCCCACT